>JAATLQ010034283.1:0-86544 GCA_013421005.1 Heliconius erato x Heliconius himera
TGGTATTTATCACTTCCGACATATGTGAGGAATATGTCAGGATGTACGAGCGGTAACGATAATGATAAGTACTTTGTGTTAATTGATTTATATTAAGTTATGTGATGATTATGTTCTTTAATTTAATAATGTTCCTTACTTTAAGTTTTGTACAGGTTTAATTGCATTTAAACCTAATTGTTAGTTTACCATTTGTTGTATTATTTTTATTTAATAAATTTCTAACCTGATTCCTAATTATATATTTAATAAAATTGTAACTGATGGCTGTACATGGGAGATATAGGAGAAAATCTGTTATTGGGGAAATTTCAGGGCGGTCACGACTCGTTGACCATATTATACGCCTTGCAGTTTCTGTGACTGCTCAATCACTCAGTAACGTGAGAATTTTAAGTATATATACTATTATTAGGAAAAACACAAATAAAAACAAATAAACTTTACAATTTTTATTATTTACTTAATATAAACACAATCAATGGCAAAAACTTACGTCTACAATTTTACATCAATTGAATCATCTCTTAATCTAATATTTAAATGATCAATAATTATCTTTTTACTAATTTCTGGTTTTGAATTTAAAATGGAGGTACGATACCGAATTATAGTATGTGATGCGCCTGACCGCTCTAACGCTGCCCCGAAGCAAAAGTGTGTCAACTATGCCAATCTGTCAGCTCTGTATAATTGACGTTCGGAAACTCGAACTTAAATTTTCTTCTTATACGGCCTCTCCTGACACGCTGACGTCCTCGGCAGGCTGAGAACATCCATCTTCCTCATCCAGGTCACGTGTGTCTACATTTCTAATCTGGTCATCAGCACTGGAAGGGGTCATCATCTCGTCCGGTTGGTCTGCATCTGAGAGATAGAGACATTAATTCCAGTACCGAGACTCAACATTCAAGACTGGACAAGACTACAACTAGATCTTATAACTCATAAGGATAACATCATAGTAAAGTCTAATATAAAGGTACAAGACTAGACATAACATCACAGTAAGGTCTAGTATAAAGGTACAAGACTAGACATAATATCACAGTAAGGTCTAGTATAAAGGTACAAGACTAGACATAACATCACAGTAAGGTCTAGTATAAAGGTACAAGACTAGACATAACATCACAGTAAGGTCTAGTATAAAGGTACAAGACTAGACATAACATCACAGTAAGGTCTAGTATAAAGGTACAAGACTAGACATAACATCACAGTAAGGTCTAGTATAAAGGTACAAGACTAGACATAATATCACAGTAAGGTCTAGTATAAAGGTACAAGACTAGACATAATATCACAGTAAGGTCTAGTATAAAGGTACAAGACTAGACATAACATCACAGTAAGGTCTAGTATAAAGGTACAAGACTAGACATAACATCACAGTAAGATCTAGTATTTATCTAAATTAGGTCTACTTACCAGCAAAGAAAGCAGCACATTCATCAGGAGTCCACTCCCCCTTCCAAGGTATCATAAATTGAGCCGCAGCATAAGTCAATTTACCATAGGCTCCAGCAACAAGCTTCAATTCGTAGCGACCATTCTCTAGAATCTTAGTTACTTTATATGGTCCACGCATTCCCGGATCAAGTTTTCCCTTTGATTGGGCATACTTAATTACAAAAACTAGATCATTAACAAAAAATTTTTGTGGAACTTTGCGTTCTTTATTTACATGCTTATCTTGTTGACTTTGATTATTTCTAAGACGCTCGGCTGTCCTTTGTCTAGCTATCTCCCGTAACGATTGACGAGTACTGTCCGAACAATCAAGAGCTGTATCACGAACCAATGCTTGTATAACAGGGGTAGTTCCTTCAATTCCAATCAAAAGGTTTAATGGAGATGCTTGAGTTGTCTTTTGCTTAGTGATATTAAGCACCAGCTGCAAACGCCATAGTTCTTCAGACCAGTTACTCTTCTTATGATTAGCCTCTACACGCAACATATTAAGTACAGTACGTACATATCTCTCCACTTGACCGTTCGAATGGTGCATTTCAGGCGTTATATGATGGATAGTACACCCAGAATCATTCATCCATTTCACAAACTCAATGGACTCAAACATACGACCCCTGTCAGTAACAATGAGTTGAGGGGTACCAAACAAGGACATAACATTTTTGATTACACGCGTTAGCTCTTCAAAGCTTTGTTTTTGTAAAGCGTATAAGAGACAAAATTTAGAAAAAGCATCGATTACTATCATGACATGTTTATAACCATTAGATGCAGGTAAAGGCCCTAAAACATCCACGTGAAGCGTGTGAAAAACAGTACCTGGCTTTGGCCACGATGTAATAGGCTGTGACGGTGCACGCGGTACTCTCTTATGAGCTATACAAGTTAGACAATGATTAATGTATTTTTTTACAAATCCGACAAGGCCAGGAAACCAAAAATGATATAAAATTAATGTAACAGTTTTGTCTATACCTACATGACAATTTTCATCATGAAAAATTCTCAATAGACTTAAGCGGTAACCTTTAGGAATGTAACATAATAAACGTGGTTGATCCCCCACTGGCGTATATTTGTAATACAGAATATCATTTTTATGTTGATATCTACTGGCATCTAACTGCCCCTCCTCTAACTGATTAATTAACTTTTGCGTTTCTTCATCCCCTGATTGCGCGATTTTTGCCCAGTTACGCGGTCGGTCAATGTGATTAACGACACGGATAGGGTTACGGCTCAAGTAATCAGCGTGAGGCATTAAAACACCTTTCCTATATACAATTGTAAAAGAGAAATCTTGAAGGTAGACCCACCATCTAGCCACACGAGGTAACAAATCCTTTTTATTTTGAGTGGCTTTTAAGGCATTACAATCAGTAATCACCTTAAATTCAATTCCTATAAGATAGTGACGGAAATGACGCAATGCTTTGACCACTGCCAACGTCTCTAACTCATACGAATGGTATCTCACCTCTGCCCCTTGAGTGACTTGACTGTAATACGCAATAACACATTTACTACCATCCCCACGAATCTGAATCAAGATAGCGCCATACCCCAAGCTGCTGGCATCTGTATGAACCTCAGTAGTTAGGTCTGGGTCAAAAATAGAAAGTACTGGCTCATTAGTTAAACATTGAATAATATCTTGACGTACCTGCTCTTGTTCCTTACCCCATTTAAATTCAATATTTTTCTTTGTTAAACTAGCGATGCATGACGTTTTAAGAGCATAATTTTGTATGTATTTTCGAAAATATCCAGCTAACCCTAAAAACTGTCTAACTTGCCGAACATTTTCTGGCACTGGGGAATTTACTAATGCGATTATTTTTGATTTCGAGGGACGGACCTGACCATTTGCAATAATACGACCTAAATATTCGATTTCCCTACTTAAAAACGAACATTTTTTTTATATTTATAGAAAACCCGGCATTTGTCAACACGCTCATAACGTCTTTCAAAAGTTGTAACCCTTCCTCTATCGTACTGCTTACTAACAATACGTCATCTATATAAACCATAACGTTACCCGCATTTATAAAAGATCGGAGAGTATTACTGATAATACGCTGAAAAACTACCGGTGCATTAGTAAGTCCAAAAGGCATTTTCAAGTATTCATAATGCCCCTCTGGTGTTACAAAACCTGTTAAGGGTATGGACGCATCATCTAAACAAATCTGGTGAAACCCAGAGGCCATGTCAAGAGTAGTAAAGTATCGACCCTTACCTAAACGGTCTATATGATCATCAATAAGCGGTAAAGGATACCTATCCTTAATTGTGACCCTATTCAACGCGCGGAAATCAACGCACATTCGATCTGTTCCGTCTTTTTTCTTTATTAAAAGTATAGGACTTGCATATGAAGATTCAGATTCGCGAATTATACCTTTCGTTAATAGATCTTGAATTATTTCACGGACTCTTAATTTCTCGTTAATCGACAATTTGTACGGTCTATAACAAACAGGCGCATCACTTCTTAAGCGAATATGCATGCTACCCGTAGTCACAGTTGAAGTAGCAGTTCCAGTAATCATAAATTTAGAAAATTTCTTTAAAATGTCATTAAGACTATTAAAATCACAACCAGTCAGCGACGTCGAGATAGGATGCGTATTCGCTTCGACCGCAGAGACTTTTGCAGAAACACAACTATAAGTTAGACGTTGGTGACATTTTGTACGTATATACGTCACTCCTTCACGGTTAAGAACGTCTGTACCAATTATGATAGGTGCATTCATACTTTCACTAGGTACAACTAATAAATCAACTTCCAATGTAATTTCTTTAAATTCGATTAAAAGGGTAACGTAAGAAAACACTCTAGTGATAGTATGTCCGACACCTTTTAATTCTCGATATATTGGTTTGCTCGCGCAAGCAAAATATTTAACTACAGAAGAAGAAATTAAAGATACGTCTAATGCACCGCTATCTATAAGAATATCGATTGGTATTCCTTGAATCACTCCTACTACTACATCACTGGAATTACTTAATTTTGGTAAAGAACAAAAGTTTACATTATTTTTTCGCTGATCAGAGCGCTGCTTTGCAAAACAATTACTTATATGATGACCTAATTTTTTACAGTATGCGCAGGTTATTTTAGGGTTATGTTTTACATCAATAATTTTCGCATTGTTACTAGAAGTTTGTTTTTGATTTGTAGGACAAGCTGCTTGTTTATGTCCTATTTGACCACATGCGAAACACTTGAATGTAGGATTTGATATAGGAGCTACTCGTTTACCTATATGTGGCCTAATGATCGACCGACGCATTGTACCTTGAGGTACCGTAGTTTCATTTTTTACATCAGATGGCTTAATGAAGGTAGATAAATAATTAACTAAATCACAAGGCATTAATTTTTCATTAGTGGCTGAAGCTTTGATATGCGGCTCGTTTATTCCACGTATAACAATTGCGCTTATAAGTTCATCACTCAACCCTTTTACCATACGCAACCGAAGCAAAGACCGACGTGCATAATCGGCGAACGTGGGATAGGCATCAGAGGTAGTACTCATAACACTATATAAAATACTAGCCATATCAATATTTTTTACACATAAAGATTTAAAATCTTTTTTAAAATTACTCCACGAGCGATCCGCAGTCACCCAGTCATCTAACCATGATTTCGCGTCTCCCTTTAAACAATGACCTATTCGCGACAAACATTCTATATCGCTCCATTTATTAAGACTTTGAGCACGATCTACTTCATCAAACCATGAATCAATATTATGAACATTAGGATCAAAATTAGACACATAATAATCACGAGTAGAATTTGTTTTTAACGAATTAATCGCCTCCACTATCTCCTTAGTCGAATCATTCGTCATACGAATTGTTTCTACATTAGTATTAGACGAAGCCGCTACTGAAGATCTATCCTCTAATACATTTAATCGAGCGATAATGGTTTGCAACGAATCGTGTAACGAATCGGTGGTGCGAGATTTACTTCTAGATCGCGGAGTGCAACTACGGGACCGACGACGACGTTTCGTATCGTTACGCTCCCTTGTACGACTACGAGAACGCCTTTTTTTACCCATTTTTATAATGAATCAGTAAAATAAATGAAGATACCCTACACACGATTTATAATCATAAAACAAAATAATAAAAACCAGAAACTAATAAAAGGTGAAGTGAGGGCGTATCCCACTTCTGATATTAGGAAAAACACAAATAAAAACAAATAAACTTTACAATTTTTATTATTTACTTAATATAAACACAATCAATGGCAAAAACTTACGTCTACAATTTTACATCAATTGAATCATCTCTTAATCTAATATTTAAATGATCAATAATTATCTTTTTACTAATTTCTGGTTTTGAATTTAAAATGGAGGTACGATACCGAATTATAGTATGTGATGCGCCTGACCGCTCTAACGCTGCCCCGAAGCAAAAGTGTGTCAACTATGCCAATCTGTCAGCTCTGTATAATTGACGTTCGGAAACTCGAACTTAAATTTTCTTCTTATACTATATTATATAATTTAAGAGATGCCAGTCGTGGCGCAGGGGCACAAAGTGTGACTGTAAAACCGACTGATTGTGGGTTCCAACCCCACTCGAGGAGATGAAATATTTAGATAAATTTATATTTCCATTTCTTCGCTCTGGTGTCGAGGACAAGCGCGGCGTTGAGTTCTGCCACTCAACACGTAATGCCTCCAGAATTCGGCAGAAAGTGGGGAACGGAGTGTCTTAACACTAGGTTCCCTCTGCCTATTCTGCTGTATGCGGCAAACAGCGTGAAGCTGACTTATTTTTATTTTTAAGAGATGCATGCGATAGTTAAAGTAAATATAATTAACAACGACCAACTAATAAAAATTATGAACAACTTGTATTAATGAAAAAAAAAAAAACAATTTAGACATTCTCCGTGAGAAACAAACAAAAAAACTAGTAAAATTCAAATTAGCAACTAATGATAGACAGTAAAATGATGATGATCAGTTAATTTTAAAGAGAACTGTACATTTTAATACCTACTGTGTTAATTTTTATGACATAATTATCATTTTTATGACCCGGTTAATAAATATTGTAATTTTTTTATTATTGTATACAAATTAGTTTAAAAAGTATTATGATTTTGATGTTAAAAAACAGTAACTGAGGCCAGTCGTGGCGCAGAGGCACAAAGTGTGACTGTCTGACGCGACAGATTTTGGGTTCGATTTCCAATCGAGGAAATGTAATATTCAATATTTCAATTTTCATCGCTCTGGTGTCGAAATAAAGCGTGGCGTTGAGTTCCGCCACTCAACACGCAATGCCCTCTGGAAATCGGCGGAAAATGATAATCGGCAGCGAAAAAAGTATATCATTCTAATAAATCCGCATATAGTTTTAGTCAATTCTTGTATTCTTAATACAAAATTGACGAGAGAAACCCATCAAAGATTATATAGAGATATTTATTAAAAACAGATTTGGATTACATTACTTATTACAGTAGATAAAATCAATCAGCTTCACGCTGTATCCTGATATACAGCAGGGTACGCAGAGGGAACCTAGTGTTAAGACACTCCGTCTCCCACGTTCCGTATTATAGTAGATAAGTTAAATATTAAATATATTTCAGAACATTGATTGCAAAATTATTATATTTTTATATACAAATACATACGTAAGTAAAAACACCCATCATCTCATCAACTCACTCCGCGTCGTTTAATAGTAAGTGTTCTAGTGAAGAAAAACTTATAGGCCATAAATAGTTTGTAGTAAGATCGTTGACGATCAGAAAGCTCATATCGTAAAAACGACGACAGTCACTAACGATACCTTGTACTTGGGAAAAAAGTACTTTGCATTGATAGGGTTGAGTGCACAAGAAGATATTTTCTAATATATTTTTTTTAGGTTCATTCTGTTGTTCTGTTGTCCATAGCAGGGTAGTAGGGAATCTAGTGTTTAGATACTCCGTTCTCCACCTTTCACCGGCTAAGGATAGCGGAACTCAACGACGCACTTTGCCTTGTGTCAGAGCGAGGAATTTATAATAATTAATACCTATGAGTGAGAATTGAACCCACAATAATAATAGTCACGTTCGCCCGCTTGTGCCATTGCGCTACGACGGCTTTTTTTTGTAACATTTAGATTTCATTACATATTTTCTATGGATATTACAAAATTGAAAATTATATATAAAATACAATCAATTAATCAACTTAAGTAAAAACATCTTTTTCAATTGTAATTTTACTAATATAAAAAAAATATATTTTTTGCATTATTTTTATTTTTTTATATTTTACTAGAGGGCGCGCGCGGCTTCGCCCGCTTATTAGGAGTGAATTCTAAAAAAACCACGAAACACGTGTTCAATAAAATATTTTTAACAGTCTGAATTTAAATTTTTATAAAAATCGGTGGCAATTTAAAGATTTTTCCATATAAACTTTCAACCCCTTGTTTGAGCCCTTAGGGGGTGAATTCTTAAAAACCATGAAACACGTGTTCAATGAAATATTTTGAGTCAGAATTTCAAATTTTATAAAAATCGGTGCATATAAATTGTTTTTTTCCATACAAATCTTCAACCCCTATTTCATCCCTTTTGGGGTTAAAATTTTTCAAATTCCCTTCTTAGTGGATGTCCAGAATATGAAAATAAACATCTGCCCAAATTTCACGTTTCTGCCATCAGCGGTTACGGCTCTGCGTGCTTCTTACCTCAGTCAGTCAGCACAAGTCCTTTTATATATATAGATAAGCTTTTCATATTTTTTTCAGAAATATAGAATTCTTGTATTAATGCATAACACTTACGCTTTTGAAGCTACTTACTATAGATTTTTTATAAAAAAAAATACTTGATGTCATTATTTTCCACACAATAAGCTTTTACGAAAAAACTTCTCAACAGATTTGGATAAAAATTTACACTAATATAGATTAGAAATCAGAATAACACATATAATGTAAATATTACGCTTAATTTAGCGTTAATTTAATAATAACTACAAGCGGGCGAAGCCGCACGTGGGCTGATACCACACAAAACAATACAGCTTGTAACCAAGAAAAATAAAGAAATATTTAGAAAACAGTATTAAATCCCATACATGACCTTACCTTTAGTCTCCAAAGGCTATCACGCAAGGAGGTTCCCATACATTGTTGGTCCTTTGCTCGCGCCGCCAATACTGGGCCAGTAATGAACTCGCCAACTTATTATGGACGCTATTAAATATATTATTATTGTCTCTATGCATACACGCTGGTGATATTATGTCGGAGTTGTAAAATTGAAGCACACGTTATTTTATAACTAGTTAGTTAATATTTCTTTTCTAAATAAGTTTTTTTACTGTTAATAGTCTCTTGGTATATGAGAATGTTTGGTAAAATAATAAAATTTACAGTATAATGCTAGACCTTTCTAATTAATTAATTATTTTTTTAGTTATATTTGATCGTATTGTTTGAATATTGAAATGAAGAGTTCAGAATATTTGAGGTAATTAAAAATTGGAACTTTTTACCCCACTCTCCCCTATTATATAAATATAATATATCAAATTCAATAGTTAAATCACCTTTCTAAGTATGAAATAACACTCAAAAAATGTAAAAATTGATAAATAATCCTATTGATTGTAACTTTAAAGATATGTATAATATAAACTATACTTTTAAGTATTAAGTTATATGTATATAACGAAACACTGTAGTTCTATTCTATCCATATCCAAGCCATTATTTCAATAGAAATGTCTTTTCAAATTTCATGCTCTATCCGCAAGCAGCAGAATAAGCAAAGGGGGCCCTGTGTTAAGACACTCCACTCACTGCATGTTGAGTGGCGGAACTTAACACCTCGCTTTGCCTCATCACCAGAGCGAAGAAATGTAGATATTTTATATTTAATTTCCTCGAATGGAAATCGAACCCACATCCTGCCGCTTTTACAGTCACAGTCTTAAAAAGCTTATGAAGATAAAATTTCAAACAGTTACATATTGGAAACAGTTATTTGGCCCGTAATAGTGAATTGACGTGATAATTTTGTATTACGGGCGGTAAATATAAATAGAAACGGAGTTGCTAGTGGACATAAAAGTCATGTTCAAAATGTTTATGTAATTATATAGTTATTTTTTTTTTCAGCTTCACGCTGTATCCCGAATACAATATAGGGAACCTACACCATAAACCTAACGCAAACCCAAAATTCTGTTTCTATAACTTTTATGTTATTTTTGAATATCTATTTAATTAAGTCCAGGCTTACTTATTAATGTTTTAAAATATAAAAAATCTATATAACAAAAGCAAAATAATCAGAAAACTAACAATTTTATAAAGTTTGCAAATTTAAATATAAAAAAATAATTTAAATATCAATGATATCGATAAAAAAATCAAAATTGTCATTAATTAATAAATTCTATCCATAGATATTTTTTTCTATTTAATATCCTAATATTAAGCTCCTTTAATCGTGACCTACAAAATAACCTTTTTTTTTTGATTTCGTTTACCTTTTATTTCATAATTTCGTGAATTGGATATAGTGTTACGGTATTCCGATCCCCACTTTCAACGGAATCTCTGAGACACTGCGTGTTGAGTGGCAGAACTTAACGCCACGCTTTGCCTTATTACCAGAGCGAAAAAATAATAAATAATAATCAATTTCCTCGAGTGGAAATCGAATAGACAATCATCGCGTTTACAGCCACACGCTCGTATCACTGTGCCACGACGAACTCAAGTAATAAATATGACAAACAGTTTTACATTATTTCAACATTCACACAACTGTCTTATTTATTTAACTTTCAATAAGTAAAAAAAAAACTCTATATATTACAAATATACCATACTAAGAAACATCAACATAATATTTAAATATCTAAACTATTCAAAGCAATACGTCATACAGAGCACAGCCACGTCAATGTTCACACGGGAGTCGACCTCTGACCGGCATCGAACCCGGGCCCGTCGTGATTAAGTGACGCATTGCTGTAAAGCCAGGCCAGTATGACATGACATTTGTTGATGATAATGACACGTGAAACATTACTGAGATATGAGAGGTCTGACATACGTGACAGACGGATAGACTGATAGACTGAGTTCCTAGGATTTGGTTGTGTAATAGGATAGTTAGTTTTGGTTTTATGTATGTATTTAGAATAATTTGGAAATTTGTTGTGTTTAGATTGTGAATTTAAATACTACTTAAAATATTTTTTAAATGGATGATTCACATTAAAAAAGAGGCAGAAAATATTAAATATACTTCGTTTCGTTTGTGGCAAGTGGCATAATCCAACGTTGAATCTTGTCTAGGCATAAAATACTAAAAAAAATTCAGACGGGAACCGATTCTGCGACCATCGCGTACAAAATTTACGAAATTCCAAAGTTCAAATAAATAATTTTTCATTTTTGCGACTATAAAGTCAGTCACCTTTTCCCATTATATTTATTAGGTACTTATTTTTTTAGTATTTTAAACTAAACGAACTATGAAAATTAGACACGTTAATTGTTCCTGACCAAAATTATATAGTAATATATGAATACTCTTTAAGTTTTTTTTTATTAGCTTCTCACTGTATCCTGCACACAACAGGGTAGGCAGAGGGAATCTAGTGTTAAGACACTCCATTCCTCAATTTGTGCCGAATTTTGGAGGAGTGGCTTAACTCAACGCTGCACTTTGCGAGAGGGAGCGATGAAATAAATATATTAAATAATCCTCGGATGGAAATTGAACCCACAACCTGTTGCGTTTTCAGTCACACGCTTGTGCTTTTGCGCCACGACTTAGAGGTCAGTCCTTTTCAAGTTAAGCTTTCAATTATATTAAAAAAATATTTAGCGTTCAAATTTATTTTTATAAATATTAAATTACAAATAACTATAAGTATATAAAAAAAAATGTTCAAAAAATATATGGATCCTTACTATTTAACAAGAGAAAATTAAACAGTCATCGTCATCATAATCATTTATCTAAATAATCCAAAAACATAACATTAAAAAAAAAGAAAAATTTTAAATGGAATTCGAACCCGCAACTATAACCACCAAAACACTTACCACAGACCGTGGCCCACAGTCAAATAAACAAGTACCTTGCAACAAATTAATAAGAAATAAACAAAACAATTAAACATAAGTTTACAGGCACCAAGCACGACAGGAAGACGTTATATTAGCATTAAAACGGTCACACAATTATGTCTACCTACCATACATACATACATACATACATACATACATACATACATACATACATACATACATACATATTATATATATAGAATGTGATTAGTGTGTCGCCGACGACTGAATACATTAGTTCAGCTCACCTGATTTTATTTAATTAAAAATTAAACGCTGGTTGCCATTGTTGTTTTAAACGTGGTTTAACTTTGAGGTTTATTATGTATTGGAAAAATATAGTAAAAGATATGTTTTTTTAACTTTGAGTTTATTCTTAATATGTATAGCACGTAGTAGTAGTAGGATTAGTGTTAAAATACTTCGTTCCCTACTTCGTGGTTGGAACTCAACGCCGTGTTTTATCTTGTTACCAGAGCAAGCGAAAAAAAATAATTAATTCCTTGAGTCAAAAAAAGAACTTACAACCATTCCATTAGTAATCAGAGGCTGTCCCGCCCCAACACGAAACGACAGCCTCTAAAATAAGCTCTCAAAAAAAAAAACTAAAAAACACAAAATAAAAAAAAAATACTATAAATTCTAATTTTTATCCACTACAGTGCCACCAGCTAAAAGACAATATGTTAAACCTAGTGAAATGTCTCATCCTGGCCAGCGGAGCGTGGCGTGTGCGGGAACCCTTGCTCGGTAATTAACCTGGTACGATTGTTACCTTAGAAGATAGTGATCTTGGTAGCGGTGTAATAAATTGAAGACTTCAAATTTTCTGATTTCTATGTGCGGAGATTTTTTTTTTGTTATCTTTTCTTAGTATTAATTATTTAATCTAAGTTAAGTAAAGTTTTATAATTTGGTTGTCGTACGGTGTAGTGTTTTTGTTGACGACTGTTTTGGGTTTGAATCGCGTTCGTGGGTTCACAAATTTATTTTAATTTCTTCGTTCTGGTAAGAAGACAAGGGCCAGCATGTGTTTAGCCACCTAGCTAATAATGAAAAGAACAAAGTGATCTAAACAGACTAAATCCTCTATTAAGAATAGAGCCAATAAACTTGGGAAAATATATACACAGCTTCACGCTATATCCCGCACACAGCAGGGTAGGCAGAGGGAACCTAGTGTTAAGACACTCCGTTCTCCACTTTCTGCCGAATTCTGGAGGCATTGCGTGTTGAGTGGCAGAACTCAACGCACCGCTTTGCCTCGAGCCCAGAGCGAAAAAATGGAAATGTAAATATTTTATTTCCTCGAGTGGGGATCGAACCCACAATGAGTCGGTATTACAGTCGCATTTTGTGCCCCTGCGCCGCTGCTGGTCTCAATATGGGAAAAGATACAAATAAAAAGAAAATCAAATATTTTATTTGTAGAATTCGTTATTATCATCGTTTATTATCGCAATTACTAAATTAATATAATCATCTTGTACACTCTAGTTGCACCCGAAGCAATAGAGTATAAGAAGCAATATATATATAAGTATTCTATTAGTTGAGGCCGGTCGTGGTGCAGCGGCACGAGGTGTGACTGCAAAACCGACTGGTTGTGGGTTCGATCCCCACTCGAGGAGATGAAATATTTACTTAAATTTATATTTCCATTTCTTCGCTCTGGTGTCGAGGTTAAGCACGGCGTTGAGTTCTGCCACTTAACACGCAATGCCTCCAGAATCCGGCAGAAAGTGGGGAACGGAGTGTCTTAACACTAGGTTCCCTCTGCCTACCCTGCTGTGTGCGGGATACAGCGTGAAGCTAAAAAAAAAAAAGTATTCTATTAACCATATCGATGACATACAGTACATAATATTTACTTCTGTACTAAAATTATAAAATACAACAATTTGTTTGGTTGAATACTCTAATCTCAGGAACTATTTACATTTATTTCCATTTTACTAAACGGAAGAAAAAGTTAGTGTTTTATATAGAAGAAGACTAATTCTTCACTAGAATCTCTCTGCTCACTCATCATGATCAGGAATATCTTTATTGACGAAAAAAAAAGAATGCATAAGGGGCCGTTCAAGTATTACGTAAGCAGTTTTTTTGCAATTATTGACCCCCCCCTCCCCTATGTCATCAAAAATAAGCAATCCTCTTACCCCCTCCCCCAATGCTTACGTAAGCATTGGCATATACATTTCTTTTAAAAGTATTTTTTTATTGATAATTTATTTGTATCTAAATATATAAAAGGACATTTTCCTACTGACTGAGGTAAGAGGCACGCACAGCCGTAACCGCTGATAGTAGAAACGTGAAATTTGGAGAGATTTATATATTCGAATTTTGGAAATTCACTAAGAAGGGAATTTGAAAAATTTTAACCCCAAAGGGATGTAATAGGGTTTGTATGAAAAAATTTTTAAATCAGCATCGGTTTTTATAAAATTTTAAATTCAGACCCTTAAAAATATTTCATTGAACACGGGTTTCGTGTTTATTTTAATTCTCCCCCTAAGGGTGCAAATAAGGACTTGAAAGTGTGTATGGAAAAATCCTTAAATCCCCACAGATTTTTATAAAATTTGAAATTTTGACTTAATAATGTGACATTCCCGCTAAATAGATATAATAAACTTATATTTTATATTATAATAAACTTATATTTTATATTATTATTATTATTTATATCGTCTACCATACATACGTCTACCAAATTTAGCCATAATATATATGAAAAAAATACATAACTTCTGCTTACGTAATCACTTGCTAGACCCCCCCACCCCCCATGTCATCAAAAATAAGCAAACCCAAGACCCCCCCGCCCCCCTACAGTGCTTACGTAATACTTGAACGGCCCCTAACGTATTCTTCTAAACCAAAAATAAACAATTTTTCTTAATCATAAATTGGCCTATTACTTATATTTGGCGGTGCCATGATAAATACAGTCCAAGCATTATTTATAGCGCATTCGATCAGATAGTATGGCTGTCCACTAGCGGGAACTTGGGGGCCGAATAGACCTCGTAAATCATAGCTGATAGAGGGATGTGTGTTTTAGAGTTAATTATATTTTCCAAAGTCATGAAACTATTTTATATAGAAAAGATTATGTTTTGCGTCGTTGTGGTACGTTTTTTAGGTTAATAATACACAGGTAGTGGATTCAAATACTGCTCTGTAGAAGTGAATGTTAATTTTTATGTATATGCATATCGAAAGGAATTTTTTATATGTAATTTTTGGTAAAATTGTATTTTCTTAATATATATTTTTTTCAAATCAACGAAGGTATAACTCACTCACTATATTTTTCATTCTACATATCGAGATACAGAAATAAATAAAACAATTGTTTTTTCTTTTTTTTCCAGCTTCACGCTGTATCCCGCACACAGCAGGGTTGCCTAACCTATTTAGTGTAACCTAGTATTAAGACACTCCGTTCCCCACTTTCCGCCGAATTCTGGAGGCATTGCGTGCTGAGTGGCAGAACTCACCGCCGCGCTTTGCTTCGACACCAGAGCGAAGAAATAAAAATATAGATGTAAATAAATATTTCATCTCGAGTGGGGATCGAACCCACAACCAGCCGATTCTACAGTCACATTTTGTGCCTCTGCGCCATGACCGGCCTCTTATATATATATATATATATATATATATATATATATATATATATATATATATATATATATATATATATATATATATATATGAAACAATAATATTTTAATAAAAACATACAAACAAAGATGTTCTCAAAAAAATTATTCCAATTCAAATCATTTTTATAACATAAACAATAAAAAGTTGAATATGCAAATTTAAAACACAAAATAAGCGAAGTAAAGTAAGTGAAAGTAAAACTTTGACCTATATTGTTGTAAAATGATGTATTCTAAGCTATTTCGTTTATGAGATACAAATGTATGTACATTCATTTGTCTACAATCCACACAGAATAAAGATCTATTATGATTTATAGGTAGTTTCCTTTTGCAACAAGTTTATAAATACTGTTAGAAATATTATTCTTGGATTTGTCCATTTGTCTGTTTGTTAGTTTGTTTTGGCTTTACGCTGTATCCCACACATAGCAAAGTAGGCAGAGGGAACCTGGCAACCTAATGTTGAGATATTTAGTTCCCATTAAGACATTTCCGTTCTCCATTTTTCACCGAATTTTTGAGGCGTTGCATGTTGAGTATCGAAATTCATCACCAGAGCGAGGAAATGAAAATATTAAATAATTCATTGCTGGATTGGGAGGAAATGAACCCACAACCGTCGCGTTTACAGCCGCACTGTGCTCCTGCTCCACGACGTCCTCAAGTTGTGAAGTGAATACCAATCATATTTACTATATAATAGATTATACAATATACATTTTTTTTAAAGTTTAAGCCAACTCTGCGTTTTTTTTTATATCTTTAAATTCTTTCATTCCATCAATATGTGTCAAAAGGTATATTACATGTATATCACAAAGAAAAGCCGTACATTTTCTCTGCTTACCATATTATGTGCGAGTTGAAGCGTGAAACTGAAAAATGTTAAATTAGTTTTCTTGACACCTTGACAGATCTCGCTAACGGAGACTCAAAAATTGGGCAGAAAGTGGAAGTAAATTTATGAAACATAATGCATTTAATAAAATCTCGTATTGGATAGAAATAATGAAGTAATTCATTTCCCCGAGTGGAATCGAACTCCCAACCGTCGCGCTTACAGTCAGATGACGGCGCTCTGCCGCTGCGCCATGAAGTGCTCATGATTAGTCAAATTTTTTCAGCATAATTAATATATAATATTATCTTAACATTTATATGTTTTATTTCAATTTTAAGACCATTCTATCACTTACTATTTGTGACAGAAAACTTAATTTTCAACATAAACCTAAGTTAAATATAAAGTAAAATAACGTGAAAATGTTGTTTTGTTGTGAATATACGAAAATAATATATTATTTTACAGTAACAAGCCCACAAATACCTACTCCGACCTTATATAATAGTAATATATTAGTAAGTATTAGCTAGTGTCGTGCTCTAAGCAATATTGACGTGTTCATTAGGAATATTGTGTTTAGGTGGGGCGCTGTTCGTGGAGTGTTTCTGGTTGATTGGTGAGATTATTAAAGGATATAGTGGTTTATTGTTATTTTTTTTGTGTATGTTATATTTTTTGTGTTAAAATCTCTCTGTTATCATAATACGTAGAACTATAAGAGACAGAGGGGAAAGAGGCCGTCGTGGTGCAGGAGTGTGGGTTCGATTATGGGAAAATTAAATATTTAAAATTTTCATTCCTCGCCCTGGTACCACGGCAAATCAGCGGCGTTGAGTTCCACTGCTCAACACTCACAATGCCTTTAAAATTCGGCGGAAAGTGGGGAACGTAAGTGTCTTAATGTGAAACCGAATGTCTTAATATTAGGTTCCCAGATTCAATCGGCTTACCCTCCGGTATGATTTTTTTTAATTTGAAAGAAAATAAAAGATATACGTAGATATCAATTGTTGAACGTTGAATCTTAAAATTTTCGCAGATAGGTTCTTTTGTAGAGCGTAAGTGAGCACTAAAAAAAGGATTGAGGAAAAAATCCCCCACACAAGGAAGTAAATAAATAGAGGCTAAAAGTATATGTAGGTATAAGTTGAAATATAAACTGTTAATTAGAAAAATATATATTTATCTTTTGGAGATTGTATGTATCTGTTGGAAAAATTAAACCCAAAAAAAACCACGAGCAAAAGTTCTCCTTGATAAAAGAAAATATATTACATTTTATTTTTTATGTAAATAAGGCGGCGTTCTAAATAAACACATCATAAATTACCAGACTATCATAAAAAAAAAACCATTCAACAAAAAAATATCAAAGAAATATTGATACAGGCTATATTAAAAAAAATAACAGATCTATACGAAAAAACCAAAACATATTACATTCAAATTTAAACCTGTGACCCAAAAACTCGAGGTCCCTTTACATCAACAAAGTCAAAACAACGTTGTTGATGTAAAGGAACCTCATTTATACACGTAAGGGAGTGGAGAGCTGAACAATGGCCCTAATTTTCGTACAAGTTTTGATTGATAGCCGATCCTACATCTTGGTGGACGCGACTTTGACAGCTGTTATTACTAGATTTATAAGTTCTATACAATTGACCATATTAATCTAAATGGCCAGTGGACCGTAATTGGTCTATACTATTGTATTGTCTAATTCGATACATGGTGGACGTGAAGCTACCGTGATAAATGCGGGTTTTTGAAATAAGTATAGATATATGTATGTATGAATCACTTTCTATAATTTAGTTTTTGCTTTTTTTCGTCTAGTTCATCATCAATTTAGATGTATTACTTTGTTGTAAATTTTACTTTCGGACCATTTGGTACATTTATAAGTTGATCAACACTTAAATTTTACTACTATTACATTTGAAAACAAATATAGAATAGAATTCAATCATTCATATTTTATTATTTAAATCGGCTTCACGCTGTATCCCGCACACAGCAGGGTAAGCAGAGGGAACCTAGTGTTAAGACACTCCGTTCCCCACTTTCCGCCGTATTTCTTGAGGCTTTTCATGTTGAGTGGAGAAACTGAACCGACCTTTTCTCTTGGTACCAACCAGGACGAAGATAGTAAAATATTAATAAATAATTATTCACTTCCTCGAGTGGGGACCGAACCCACAACCGTCGCGTTACAGTCACATCCTTATACCTTGCACCACGACAACCTCTATTTTAATATATAAACGCCTAATAAATACAAAATCTTACATACAGAAATTTTATTACAGGTATTACTCAACCTCCACCTCCACCAACTCCCTGTACCCTCGAAGGTCGAACAACAGTACAGCTCGTAAACTACTTGCCGCATTAACCATAACGAATAAAGGCACTAAAAGCACGTCTCGGCCCCTGAGGGCCGTTTCGGCTGTCAATGCGAAAATTTAAGCCCAGCCACACCCATGCACTCCAAAGGGGTCAACCTTTTTGCCCTTTTGTCTCAATTGTTGGTGTTATACCCCCCAACTCCTTTGTCTGATTGCTGCAGATTAAATATAAGTATGACAGGAGAAAAACTTCTCACATTTCTTTTATTTCTAGCCAGTTGGCCGTGATGGTTCTAGATTCTAATTCGACACGAAAATAATGTTTTGCATTAATAATCTACAGATAAGTAGATGCTACATCAAATTGGCGTCAAGATTCTTAATGTAGGTCTTTAACATCCCTATGTCATTTCATAAAAATATTACTTTTATATCGTAAATATCTTTATTATATAATTTACTTAATGAATATATGTAATTGTTTTTTAAATTTTTTAAATTGTTATTCCACACTTAGGTAAAAAAAAAATATTCCGGAAACTTATATAAATTTGAACATAGCGGAATTTGAAACTGCGCCTTATGGAAACCAACCATCTTGGACGGTTCTACGTTAAATTCGTACGATTTCTAAATAAATATTAAAATGTGTGAGGTTTTCTCTCTAGACAAATATTATTTACAGTACTATTTAATACACAAAGATTAATAGCTACATGATCCAATAACAACAGAACTTAATTTCTTAACACATTTCAGCCGCTTGTATACAAAACGGTCGTCAGTTCTAATCTTGTTGTTCAAAAGAATGTGTTACCGATATTGGTGGCCATTTATCTTCTTATAACGACAATGTCTTGATATATTTTATCACATTTAGCTCAGTAAAAATATTTACTATCATTGACCAGTGAGAGACGACCTCCCAATTCGATTTCAGTCGATATCTTTTTTGATATGTTTGTGAGACTAGGGTAGGCCAGTGTAAAATGGACGCGGAGGTGTCGTGACCGCCGTGTTAACAGTCATATTTGTCATCTGTCAATTTGCCTTCTATTTCGGTTGGGGCTATGAAAGGTTTTTAGTAAACGCGCGGAGCTTTCATTTTGTCATCATTATTTTTAGATGTTTTATAATAGGTATTGACAGGCCGAAGCAATTAGTGCCTATGGGTTCTTTTTAAATGTAGGGCCGTAAAATCCAATTTTAGATTAGATCAGATTTTTGTGATATGTTTTTTTTTTTAGAATTTGATTGATAATGAAATTTTTTATATAGAGATTAGTTTTAATCTTTTTATTTATCTTTTATTTAATAATTAATTCGTATATACATATATATAATTATAAATTTTTGTAACATTTTTTAATTGGCACACAAAATTTTCGCTTTTGCGGTTCAGGTAAAGAAAACTTAGTATATCTATATATTCTCAGATAAAATTAAATAATACTTTCCACAAAATAAAGAAAAAAAATAAAAAAAATAAAAAAATAAGATATTTATACAACACGTTGTTCACAATAAACACTTGTAATTGTACGCTTAAAAAATTGAATTTAATTTAAATGTCGAAATTCCGTTGATGATAGACAGCGCTAAGGGCTTAGGGGATTGGTAAAATTACTTTTAATTAAGCAACTGCCGTCAAGACGTAAACATAGTGCTTCCAAATAACAGCTCTCGTTCTGATTTTTATGCGATTTGATACTTAAATTGCTTTGATAATTTAAGAAGGTTCTTTATCAAATTTCTTTTAGTTGTTCGAGGCCAGTCGTGGCAGAGAGTGTGATTGTACAATCGACTGGTTGTGGGTTCGATACCCACTCGAGAAGATGAGATATTTAATTAAATTTATATTTTCACTTCTTCGCTCTGTTGTCGAGACGAAGTGTGGCGTTAAGTTCCGCCGTACCTTTAGAATTCGGTGAAAAGTCGGGAACGGACACTCCATTAACCTTCTTAATACTAGGTTACCTCTTTTATATGTACACATCAATTACATAAAGCTTACATCAATTATTTACTAAATCGTTTTTATTAGTTTTTTTTAAATTAATAATATAATTTTAAAAAAGTTACCAAATAGGGTACCTGAGGCAACCATTGTCCATAAATAACAACAAATAATTACGGAACGCGATCGATTAAAAAGTCCTCAATTTTAACAGAATAGTCCCATACTGATCTATTAAAGAGGCTGGCGGAGGCCATTACCTGGACCCGAGGTACCCTTAATCCCTATAATTAGAGCCATCCCACACCGCGTGATTGATAGCCCAACAGTCCCAACAGCAAAATAATGAGATTCTGATCGTCAAAAATGTAATGAAAAGATTATGAAAAATAAGATTTGTCTCTTTCGTTACGCGGATAACGTGTGACGGTACCCTTTATGTCGTTTTTGAGTTAGTAAAATGTATTAAAAGCCTAGATATTTCTAATTATTTACAATGATGTAGCAATTTTCATATGGATGGATAGTAGATTATTTTGGAATTCACACAGTAGTATGAAGTGTTACTAAATAATTTCTAATTTTTATATAGATAATATTAAATTAATTTAAATCTGCTTCACACTATATCCCGCACACAGCAGGGTAGGCACAGGGAACCTAGTGTTGAGACACTCCGTTCTCCACTTTCCGCCGAGTTATTGACTGGTGGCGGAATTCAAAAAAAATATAAATGTAAATAAATATTTCATTTCCTCGAGTGGGGATCGAACCCACAACCAGTTGATTTTACAGTCACACACTTATTTACATAGATAAAATACTTTATTACATCATCATACTATTTGTATCTTTAACATTTAAAGTTGTGGTAGCTAGCTAATAAATATGATCTTCCTCTTGTGGTTGCGGGTTCAACCCCCAAATTGAGTGTACATTAGGAACGCCTATTGTTGCGTAGTAAACATTAAAACCATGTAATTTTCCAAAATGGATCACAATTTATCTATGAAATTAGAGGAACCTTTGGGAGATTAAGAAAAAAATGTGAATCGTTTTAGATCTTAATGGTGCAACTTGGTACTGCCACTGCATATGCTGTGAACTAGTTGATGCATCGCTGGACATCACTTTATTATCTATAGGGTAAAACCGAGATAGACGCCGCAGTGGGAGAGATGCCCCATATTCAAAATACCTAACTTCCCGAACTCGCGATAAAAAAATAATTGTACAAGTAGGAGCCTCATTCGTCCCACACCTCAATAATCCACGGACATTCGTGTAATGAGGACGCGTTTCGCGAGGTTAAGTAAATATCTCCGCGGCGAAATGCTTGAACGCGTCAAAGATTTAAAGCTTAGTATTTGGCGTTGTATAACTTTATAATTAGTAATCAATTCCGTTATATTTTTTATTACGCCGATGTACTAATTCATTAAGACTATATCTAAGTGTTTACAGAATCTATTTTATTTATAATTTACTTAAAAAATACTTTGGCATCTATCCCTATCACAAAGGATAGTTGCCCTGATTTTTCGAGGTATAGGTGCCCTAAGGGGCATCTCCATACTCAGTGTATGGAGTTAAGAGTTTTTTGTGTATTTATTAAATTAGCATTTTTTATGTTTTAAGTATATTTATTTTAGAACTTTTTACTGACTTTAGCTCTACTATGCCGCGAAAATATAAAAGAAAGGAAGGAGTGCGAGCTCGAGTATGTTCTTGGACTGCAGGTTGCAAAACTAAAGGTTTTGTCTGTAAACAAAAATAAAAGAGATAGACAGGATAACGTCAAAGATACAAATAAATATAACTGCATTGAATGTTTTGAAAACTATAAAAAAAACGAAGTCGCAATCCGACTGGATTCAATGGGTAATGTGTCAGAACTAGCTACATGAAATCTGTACACTTTTCAGAAATAATTGCGCAAGATGTGGAAATATAAAAACCCAATCTGGCTATATTTCAATTAAATTGGTATAATGAATAATTATTATTTGAGATAAGAAGAGAATTAGAATAGATAATTAAAAAATATTTTGTTGTGTTCTTTTTAACATAAAAATGTATAATTGTGCAATGATGATGTTGGCATTTATAATATAATAATATTTTGATTTATGATATTAATATTTTACAACAACAATTTATTAAGAATTTAATTTTGTTGTAAAATTTAACTTACTTAAATATGATTATGGATGTTGAAACTTAAGAATTTATATTTTAGTAAATGTTTTTAAATTTTAATAATGATTACCTATTTGTGTGATATTAGAATTATTTGTCAATAATAGCAATTATAAAGTTTTAAAAAACACTATATACTTTTCATTATTATGATTCATGTTAGTTGGAAACAATTGCTGTTTTAAAATTAGAACTATTTAACAATTGGCTTAGTTTTTTCGTTAACCCAGTATAAAGGGCACCTATCCTGCTCCGCAGGCATCTATCCTCCTCAGTATTTTCATAGTGGGGCAACTATCCATATAGATCGGCATCTATCCTCAAAATTAATGTTTCACGAAAAGCTATTTTTTGTAAAATCTATATTTGATTTGTTAAAAAAAACTAAAAGTAATTCATCACAAAGGATTGAGCTAGCTAAATAAATAAAAATTATTCCTATAAAATGTATATTTTATCTAATTAGAAGGCTATTTCAAAAAGTGGGGCATCTATCCCGGTTTTACCCTAGTTTATACAAGAATATATAATTTTAATTATTAATTAATAAATTATAAATTATATTTCATCATCATCATCAGCCTGTCCTAGTCCACTGCTGGACATAGGCCTCTCCAATGGCACGCCACTGAGCTCAAATTATATTTTACTCGTGCAAAATTATTTAAAAAAATACGCAGAAAAGACAACAGCAACGAATAAATTGTCAACTTATCAGCATTAATATTGTCAAAAGATTATAAAAATAATTTCAAAAACTTAAAACTAGTCGTGGCGCAAGAGCACAAGCACGTGACTGTAAACGCGACTGGTTGTGGGTTCGATCCCCACTCAATGAAATTAAATATTTTATAGTTACGTTTTCTCCGCTCCGGAGGCATTGTGCATTTAAAAGGGCCTCTCCGCCTACCCTGCCATGAGCGCGAAAACACTTATAACTTCTAAGCAACCATAACATAACCTAAAACAGGAAAAATTGGAATTTATCAAATTGGCCTCTAAATGTGGATTCCAAAAAAAATCTCTAATTCCATTTAATTCTTTGTGAAAAAATATAAGGGCATAATTACGGGCACAGTCCCGTGGTTAGCGAGGCAGGACAATTAGATTTTGACGGGCGCGTGATAAATGGTCTGGCTGGTTACATTCGAGACTAAAAAACTTGGAATCGCCTTTTAAATGTTTGTGATATTTTTTTTAATAATGGTATTTAATGTAATTTATTTATTATAATATATTTATTAATAGAGAACAAAATTCAATTAGCAGTTACTCGTTTCAAATGTACATATATTAAAATATTAATTAATTTATGAGTAATTTTACATGAACCAATAAACATAGCGCTATCGGCTCTACAAAATCTGTGTTCGTACAATAATTTATAAACTATGCCAGCGAAGTTGTTATTAAAACGGCCGTTTCCCTAACCGCGAATTATCAAATTTCTTCCACTAGTATTATCACATAAGTCCAAATGTCTTGAGGTATCTAACAGCAACCAGAGCAAAGTGACCCCATACTCTCCCTTATACCCCTGTAATTGTATTTAGAGAATAGGATGAAAATAAAGAGAGGAGAGGGAAGGGGAGGTCTTATTAAATTGGTCCTAACTCTGTAACGATTAAACGAAAATTGCAAAAGATTATAGGTTCCAAGGTAATTCGCAGATCAGTTATTATAATTATATGACTTCTAACTTTTTAAATGCAGCCATTAATACGAAAATTGTATCATTTTAAGATCACCTAAGGGTTAGTGATTTCAAAGAAGTTCATAAAAAAAATGAAAATACAGCTTCACGCTGTATCCCGCACACTGCAGGGTAGGCAGAGGGAACCTAGTGTTAAGACACTCCGTTCCCCACTTTCTGCCGAATTCTGGAGGCATTGCGTGTTGAGTGGTAGAACTCAACGCCGCGCTTGTCCTCGACACCAGAGCGAAGAAATGGAAATATAAATTTAGGTAAATATTATATTTCATCTCCTCGAGTGGGGATCGAATCCACATCTAGTCGGTTTTACAGTCACACTTTGTGCCCCTGCGCCACGACTGGCCTCAAGAAGAAAAGACGTTCATATTAGGAATATACACATTCAAAAAGGCAAAATTTGTCATAAATCACACCAGCCTTCTTCTTTTAGTATAATGTTCAGAAAACAGCAATATTATAAATTAATAAAAAGGATTTTTTTATAAAGAGTGCCTTTTTAAAAATCATTATACGAGTATAAAACTACTGTGGCTAATCACATTTCTTTTTTTTTTGCTATATATGCACTGAACTCGAACCTATGACCATATTATAATAAAACACTTCTGTATATATAATATACTTTTAAAAAATAAATTGGCAATTTAAACTTTTTGTTTCCCGCTTCAGTGCTTCAAGTGACGATTGGCATAATGTCGGACACACGCTTAACCTGTCACAGGGAAGATCGCACTTTAAATACTTCTTTAAATGTTTCCCGTGGGAAACTTCTAGGTTTTACTATTTTTAATACTGTTTACCTGGTTTTTTTAAATTTTATCAATGATTATGAAATTTTATAGAAATGCGAAAATAATGAAATATATAAATGTATTTTTGATGGATTTTATAAATGTCTATCAGATATCTAGACCTTTAAACAGATATGAACCCCCGGTCTTAATGTCATACCGACTTTGTCAAAACAAGCGCAGGTGGTAAAATGATATAATTAGGTAACATTGTGAAAAATCCGATTCCAATTGGGGTCATCGTGGCACTGTGAGCTAGCGTCTGACAAGAGTCGTGCCCTACACGAGGAAATATCTTTTTCATTTCCTCGCCCTGGTAAAATAAACGCGGCGTTAAGCTCCGCTACTCAAAGTCCAATGTCTGGAATTCCGACGGAAAGCAGAGAATGTAGTGTCTTCACAATATATTCTGCCTAATCTGCTATATTCTGAAACAAAAGGAACACCTATTTCATTTAATAAATTCTAACACTTATAAAATTACAACCTTCGTTTTATATTAAAAAGACAAGCAAAACGACCATTTTCTACGTTGAAGCGTAAAAAAAAATTGTAATTAGATAGGAAATATCGTATGTACTTGACATTTAGATAACTCACGCGCAATGCATTTACCTCGGCCAAGTAATTACAGCGCGTGTGGTGGTTCTTTCTATGACTTTTTGTTATTGAAGCACCGAGCTGGCTGTGAGAACCTAAAAACTATAAAGTTTAAACATTTAAATTAAATGCTGCAAAAAACTATTTTACTGAATCATATTTTTGAGTTTGACTTATTAAATAAAATAAATATATTAGCTTCACGCTGTATCCCGCACACAGCAGGGTAGGCAGAGGGAACCTAGTGTTAAGACACTCCGTTCCCCACTTTCTGCCAAATTCTGTAGGCATTGCGTGTTGAGTGGCAGAACTCAACGCCGCGCTTAGCCTCGACACCAGAGCAAAGAAATGAAAATATAAATTTAAGTAAATTTTTCATCTCCTCGAGTGGGAATCGAACCCACAACCAGTCGGTTTTACAGTCACACTCTGTGCCCCTGCGCTACGACTGGCCTCTTATTAATATAATAATAATATTTTTTTCTTTAAGGCATCTTCTTAGTTTATCTATGAACATCAAGGTACGCAGAAAGAAGTCTCGTAAGTGTTGAAACATTCTATTCAACACTTTTCGTCCTTCTGTTGTTTTACCAAATATAAAAATTATAATTCTAAATAGAAATCACAAATGTTTAATATTTTAATTCATTGCTTTTGTTACAAGGCAAAGAGCAGCGTTGAGTTCCGCCAACTAACACGTAATGCCTCCAAATATCAACGAAAAGTAGAGAACGGTATGTCTTTAAGACACCCTCTGCCTACCCCGCTACATACGGGATACAGCGTGAAACAGAAAATGAAACCAACAAAATATAATAAACTCAACAATATAATGTCACAATCCAACCACCGGTCAGTTTATTGCCATTACAAGAGGAAGGTGTCAGCGCTTTTTACACCGCAAGACATTTAATTACATATAAAATGAATAATTCAGATGCGCGCGCGCCGGAACGGTCACAGCGCGTAGAGACTAGCGGTCGTCCAAGATTTTAAAGTTATGTGGCCATTTTTATTAGACACAAGTACCCTTCTTGGTCTGTTGCGTGCATTGTTACTGAATTAGAAAGTAGGGTTATAAATGTTATCTTTGTTAGGATCTCCTTTGTCGTACTGTGGCTGGTGGGTCTAGATTTGTGGGTGGCGGATTTGTTGGTGTTGTGGAGGAAAATGGTGGTTTTTTTCCAAAAAACACCAAATATTTTTAAAAAAAATTGGTGGTTTTATGTTTTAATAGCAAATGTCAGCCATCACACCTCTTTCTCGCTCTATAGATAAGAAATAAAGAATTTTAAGTTAATTTTTTTTTTTTATTTAAGAAACTTGTAATTTTTTATAGCAACTCTGAGATACTGCATCACATCATCAGCTTTTGACGTCAACTGCTGGACATATGCCAGCAGGATAAAATATTAACTAAATAAGACGAACTCGATGTACCACTCGACCTTTAACAAATAAAAATAATATGTAAAAAAAAAAATAATAAACAATAAAAACATAAGTTTAACATTATTTAAACTTAATAACGAAACTATGAGGCCGGTCGTGGCGCAGCGGCACGAGGTGTGACTGCAAAACCGATTGGTTGTGGGTTCGATCCCCACTCGAGGAGATGAAATATTTACTTAAATTTATATTTCCATTTCTTCGCTCTGGTGTCGAGGTTAAGCGCGGCGTTGAGTTCTGCCACTCAACACGCAATGCCTCCAGAATTCGGCAGAAAGTGGGGAACGGAGTGTCTTAACACTAGGTTCCCTCTGCCTACCCTGCAGTGTGCGGGATACAGCGTGAAGCTAATTTAATTTTATTTTTAATAACGAAACTACTCCATTCATATTTACAATCATTAATATTTATAAACGAATGTCGTTTGCGTTTTTAGATAAACTTTAGACGATATATATATAAAAAAATTGTTTGTTATAGTCTTGTCTAATAAAAGTCCGCACATACTAGGTGCCTTTATGAATATTTATACGATTAGAACATATCTACTTAACTAAAGTAGTCATACATATTACTAACGATTTTTATTTATAAAAATTAGCTTCACGCTGTATCTCGCATACAGCAGGGTAGGCAGAGGCTATTAAGGATTTTTGCCTTGTTGCCAGAGCGAAGAAATTAAAATATTTACAAATATTAATTCGCTTCCTCTAGTGGGGATCGTATCCACAGCCGACGCGATACAGTCACACTCTTGTGTCTATGCGCCACGACGGCCTCAATTTTTTATATTTTTCTCTTAATATCACTGTTTCCAACGCCTAAATAAATAAAAGTATATTATGGTATATGTATGTAAAAATACGGCGTCGTTCATGAGTTGAGGTCGGCGGCGTTGAGTTCCACCACTCAACACGCAATGCCTCGAGAACTCAGCAGAAAGTGGGGAACGGAGTGTCTTAGCACTAGCGTTCCTCTGCCTCCCCTGCTGTGTGCGGGATACTGCGTGAAGCTGATTTAATTCAATTTTATTTATTTCTGTAAAAATATATGCGTAAGTGTAGAGTACAAAAATTCGAATCCACTGCATACGCACTGCATACTGCATACCATACCTTTACATACGGGAAAAGTATAGCAATAATTCAATAAAGACTTTCCACTTAATATCTAAAAAAAAATAACATTAGTACCTCAACACAAAATTAGAAAATGAAATCATAAAATATAAATATAAAAAAAAAAATCGCACTACAATAAACAGAAAGATACTCCAAACCGGTACATCTCCTCGGGCGTTCGTCATTTCGGTCGGTGTAATTTAGTCTCCTTTCTACCACTAGGCGCAGTGGAGCAAAATATTTGACATTCCGTCACCGCCCTCGAAAATAAATTATAGGGTCAGATCCCGGCGAATGCATCTGACACATATTAAAAATGCAACAATCGTTTTGTCTGTTATTATGAAATTATATAAAAATTTTAAACAAAAAATGTCTAAAGGAGATAGAGAAGCGAATTATCTTTTGAAATTTTTATTGGCTGGTTTGCTACTGCCAGAAAGGTGAATTTAGTTTTGATACTTTTGGAATGCAGTTTTTTTGCTTTAGATTTTATTTCCTAAATTATAGGATAGACGGAGAGAAGCTAGTGTCGAGACATTTCGTTTTCTACTTTTTCATTTTCTTTTATTTGGAAGTTATTGCACACCCAGTTAACTTTCTATTTCTGAATAAAGGAGAATAATATTAAGATTTTTTTTAACAAACATACTAGTAATAAATTTAAGTTTTTTTTTCTAATATGTAGCGTATTTGAAATGGTGTCAAAACAGTTTTGTATTAACAAAGTATTTATTCAGACCTGAAGAATTTGTTAATGTTAAATTAAATTAATATGTTATTCACATAACTAACTATAACACTTAGAATTTTATATTTTAAAATTTTAATAATTTTATTGCACATTTTATATTTGTTTTTACATATAAAAAAATATATGTAAAAACAAACATTGAGGCCAGTCGTGGCGCAGGCACAAAGTGTGACTGTAAAATCGAGTAGTTGTGAGTTCGATCCCCACTCGAGGAAATGAAAAATTTATTTACATTTTTATTTTCATTTCTTCGCCCTATTATCGTAGGAAAGCGCGGCGTTGAGTTCCGCCACTCAACACTGCCGTGCCTGCACTGCAATGCCTCCAGAACTTGAAAGAAAAAGAAAGTGGGGAGCGGAGTGTCTTAACACTAGGTTCGCCTACCCTGATGTAAGCGGGAACACACTCCAATTCTAAACACTTTAACATTACACAAAATATAATTCAATAAATTTATAATAAGTACTAACACTTAATAATTAATTCATTTACAAAAAAAACCTAAAAAAAAAAATCTTAATAACCTTAGTTGGTCAGGGCCCCTTGTAATATTCCCATATCTCAAGTCGGTCCCCTCGGCGACGTCGATAGATTTGCATAATAACCGCCTACACTCGCCCTAAGGAGATTTGTCCACTTTTTTCGTCAAATTCCATTCTTTGAACTGGATTACTTGAATACTTTGCGGATTTAGACTTTATACGGTATGTCTGATTGGTTTCAAAATTAGCTGCGACATTTTTGAAGGGGGCCCCCTTAAAAATATTCGTTCCTTTTGCGTTTTCATTTGACATTAAAATAAGTTTAAATTTTCAAAGCAGTTTTGGGATTCCGGGCAAATTTTGAACGTGGTAGGACTTGAGGCCGTCTTAAAAATCAATAGAATGACTCTTTATTATATTATGGAATAGGTATTGTTATAAGTTATTAAGTTATAATAGTAAAAAAATAACTGAATCAGCTTCACGCTGTATCCCTCACACAGCAGGGTAGGCAGAGGGAATATAGTGTTAAGACACGCCGTTCCCCAATTTCTGCCGATTTATGGAGGCATTGCGTGTTGAGTTGCAGAACTCAACGCCGAGCTTTGCCTCGACACCAGAGCGAAGAAATGGAAATATAAATTATAATAGTATAATTTGTTATAACGTCATAATAAAATTATAATTTCACATGTCGCCATGGTGCATTTTCTTCGGAAACGTGATACAATTTCTTTTAAAAAATTACGGTATAAATTAAATAAATATGTGAAATGAACTACTTTAACGGGATTAATCGCGTATTTTTAGTATTTCAAAATACATTCTACGTGTGACCACAGACTAGAAGTAATGTGAAGGAACATCAGGTTCCGTACCTTCTCTTAAAACTTACTAAAGAGCCAAAGATTTTATTGAACAAAGATCACAGAGGAAATAAATGGGTAAGTCTAGATACGTACCTCATAATCATGTCAAAACAGAAATGGGTTAAATTAAATAACTTAATTAAAAATAATAATATACCTATATTAACACATACACCTACTTAAATTGAAAAATTGAATCGAAAAGACAATGATAACAAGATAAAGCGATACTCAATGCAAATTTAGCCACTCAACCAGTAATGCCTCAAAAATTTGACGGTGCGTTTGAAACGGAATGTCTTTACAGTAGATTTCTTCTATATATCCTAATATATTCAGGATACAACGTAGACCGGGTTATAAATCAAAAAATAATTCTCATTAAGAAAAAAAACCCCTTTGAGCCCAAACAAGCCAGAAAAACAAACCAGGTAAAACTTACACTTTTACAGTCACCAGCAAATATACCTTACAACATTATATTTCGTAACATTCGTGTTCTTTATCATGATCATCATTTGTGAAACGCACTAGAAATAATAAGCGTAGAATATAATATTGACAAAAATGGCCGCTTCGTAGGTACTGTAGTGTAATGACTTAATAATACAATAAAAACACAACTCCCGTCACGAGACGATGCCGTTACATCTAAATAAAAGCATCAGCTTATGTGTATTTATGTATGGGATTGGAGATTAGTTATCATTTTTTACTGACTTCGAAAGAAAGAGTTATCAGTTTGACGTGTTAGTGTGTATGTCAAATTATTGGAATTGGATTTGAGTATGATGATATATTTGATGATATAAGACTGATTGTAGATTTGTTCACAATTTTTTTTTCGTTTCGTAATTTAAGTAAAAAGATTGCTGTATTTCATAATTAATTGTTATAATTAATTCTGTTTTGTAATATAAAACCCCTATATAGGACTCAAGAAACCGAGATTCTTTTTCTCTTTTATTATTGGTTACAAATTTTAAGGGCTCACATACAGGTTAGACAGTAAGAACCTTATTTTAAGACACTCCATTCTCCACTTTTCGCCCGATTCTTAAGATATTTTTAAATTGAAAACCCCAACTCCACGGAAAAATATCAAATTAAAAAAATTAATACCAATTTAATTGAACATAAAAAGATAAGCAGATCAACTGTTTATCCATATCTTAGATTAAAGAGGCACATTTTCGCAACCACATCCAGTTTTAGTGAGAGCTTTACCTAATTGCCTCACGAATGCAACAGATTTTGCAACCTACGGCGTTGAGGCGCAACCAACAAACCGTGACCACTGACACATCAAACTACATACTACAAACACACATTTATACAACTAAATCACTTCTATCATTTAACAATAAAGTCGAAAATTCCACAGCAAAAACAACTAAAACAGCAAAGAAGACCTTGCTTAAACTGTCAGCTGAACAACACGTAACGTACAGAGTGTTGATATAGCTGATAATTTCAACGCAATTTTTTGTTGTACTGCCTATTTAACTATGATTTCGCTACTCTGTCGTCGTTATATTACATACGGATGTCACGCTCGCCGGTTTTGTCGTTTACGACGGCCAATAGGCAGTGCAACTCGGTTATTACGAGAAACAATGGATGGAAGCTGAATATATAAAGTATATAGATATAGTATTATATATGTATATAAAGGTTTTCTTTGTAATTTTCCGGTAGGTGGACACAACAATGGGCCCGTGGAAATAAGCAAGCGAGCATTGTCTAAAAGATGAAGAGATATAAGCAATTATAGTACATCTGTACATTGACGTGGTATTTCGTGTGTTATATAGTTTGGAATGGGTTTTATACTAAATGGAATGTGGTTATTTGAATTATTTCAGAGTGTTAAATTGGTTTAACTTAAATTGGTTTTGCACAAAAAATTATATATTTTTTTCCAAATAGGAAAATTTCTATTCACTTTTTTTTGTCAATTTAAATCTTTTCCAATGAATTGTGAATTATAATAGTATAGTCCAGTTTTCATGTAGCATATTTCAGTAAGATGGTATCTGTATATCCTGTAGAACAATAACAGAAGAGAAAGGTTGTATATTTTTATTGTTAACGTAATATCGTGTTAAAAAGAGGAACAAGCTAACGGAGGACTTAGTCAATTCTAAGTCTTTTTAGATGCACGCTGTATTTCACACCTGATATCTGCGGGTAGGCAGAGGAACCTAGAGACCCAGTGTTAATACACTCTGTTCCTCAATAAGTCACTTTCTGACCAATTCTTGGGCAGAGTAAAAAAATTAAAGTATTAAATACTTAATTGTCCCAAATTTCTCATTTGGAACCAAACCAATCCAACCTACAACCGTCGCGTTTATAGTTACACGCTTATTCCACGGCGGCCTCACTAAAGTCTAAGGTAAAAAGTACTTGTATTGTATATATTACGTACCTATAATAATATTTTTGTTGGTTTCACACTTTTTTCCATAGGAAATAAAAAAAACTCTGTTTCCCATTTCTGCCCGGTTTTCAAAACATTGCGTCCATTATGACGGAACTCTACGACGCACGTTGTCTAGGACAATTAAAAAAGTAATAGTATTATTTAATTATGTGAAATTTTGCTATATATTTTATTAGGTTGTCAAATAAATAAAGGATGTAACACGAATCAGTTTCTCTCTTAGAAATAAAAAAATATAATCGAATTGGCATACAATCAGGTCAATCTCCATTCCAACCTTTCAAGACTTTAACAGCAATGAAATAAATATTAATGGTTTAACCAATAAAACCTTTATTCACGCACAATTTGTGGTCTCTTTCGATTGACGTATACGAATATTTTAATTGCATCGATTCGAGTCGTGTTGCGTTGGAGAATTAAATCGATTTTGGCTACAGGCGAGAGAAAATATATAGAATAAATTTAATAATATATTGATGTTAATAATTAATTTGGATAGATTTTAATCTATGGTTTTTTTAACTATATATTAGTGCCCATTTTTAAAAACATAACGAAACCTTCAGTCAATCATTTTCGACCAAAATAAATCAGCTTCACGCTGTATCCCACACACAGCAGATTAGGCAGAGGGAACCTAGTGTTAAGACACTCCGTTCCCCAATTTCTGCTGAATTCTGGAGACATTATGTGTTGAGTGGCAGAACTTAACGCCGCGCTTAACCTCGACACTAGAGCAAAAATATAGAAATATAAATTTAAGTAAATATTTCATCTCCTCGAGTTGGGATCGAACCCACAACCGGTCGTCGGTTTTACAGTCACACTTCGTGCTGCTGCGCCACGACTGGCCATTGATATTTTGGTCGTCCACTGGCGACGACCAAAATATCAGACAAATATCAAGGAACAAACCAGTCAAAAGCAATTCCAATTAATGGATTTGTCATCGTTATTAATTTTATAGGAATCGATGCGAGCGGCGAACGAAAAGAGGTATTTTTTTTTAACTAAAATTGACATTTAATAGACTACAGAACTAGTGTCGACGTATGGACCGGTGACGGTGAATTGATTGACAAATTGCGTGTCGAATCCGAAATGGGTGGATTTCTTCTCTATGTAACTCTTAGAGTCGCGTTTCCATGTGGGGCTAGTGAACACTGGTTGATGTAGCAGCGGTTATTATAGCAGTATGATATTATCTTATTTATATTGAAAAGGTATAAATAAGTAAGGGTTAAGTTAAGAATACATTTTTTTAATTCAGGCTGTATCTGTATATAGCAAGCAGAGACGATGTAGTGTTAAGACACTTCCCCAAGCACCGCTTAATTTTTAGAAACATTTCATGTTGAGTGATGGAGCTCGACGCCGCCTTTTATCGTGTTATCAAAGGAATGAAGATAATCTAATTTACTGCTCTGAGTTTGAATCGAACCCACAACCGTCACGTCTACAACAAACCACTGTGTGGCTGCGCCTATGTAAATAACTTCCATTAACAAATCTTAAGTTAATTATGCTCAATTTGTAATGAATATTTATTAAATAATGAATATTCATAGCAAATTGTAATGTAATATAATAAACCTTTGAGTTGTTTTAATACAACCAAATAATATCTTTTTATAAGAAGTAAATAAGGAAAACTTTACATAACTATATAATATATATATGTTTATTTATTTTGCATTCAAAATTAACATTTTTAAAATTATTAATTATAATTATTTAATATATTATTCGCTATTTTAGCGGCCCCAATGGAAGTTGTAAAAGTTGTAGCTAACAGCTTGAAGTTCTCACGACAGATCGCTCCGATGGCTGACTTGTTCATTATTAGTAAATCGGTTTTATTGAAATATTTCTATCGGGCCGCCTTTGATCTCGTTGTGTCAATTTCTTTTAATCGATATATCGGCGTTTACTAGTAGAAAAAGCGACTATATCGAGTAATTAGTACTGTCCATTCGATTCTAATCGATCTTTTTAGAACTGAAACGAATTGTCTGTCATATTTGAAAGTTATTTTGGGCGTACAGCCTGGTCGCTAATTTAAGATGTAACAATTTATGATGAAATTTTATGACTTAAATTATTATTAAAAAATATCGTAAAACCGAATTCAAAGACAATTAGCGTTTTATTATTATCATTAAATTATATATTCAGAAACAATTAAATATAAATGAAGTTTCTAAGAACGGATGTAAATATTATAATATAGTTTTTAGACAAAATGCATTAATTATGAATCAAGCAAAAACATACGCGACGTGTGGTTGCGCTACAAACATACAGCTAATTATTTCTACCCAATCTATATACATATTCATGAAAGTACTTATAAGAATAATAAACTTATCACAATAGAATACCTTTATTTACCAATTAAAAAAATCCCAATATAATATTACACTAAATTAGATAAAATCAAATATTCATTTTAAGTCGATTTACCTACATTCTTTCTATAATCAAAAGGAACCACCTCTACATCATTATTTTATTCTCCAATACCACCGCAACCTTATATCAAACACCGATACCAGTAATACATGGACAATTTTGACATTGACACACGAACTCGAACATCCGCTACCAAAATCTGCCTTTTAATTTATTTAATACCCGCCTCTAATTATAGACAATCATCAAGGAACGTGACGCCTCTGACACACGAGGTAATCTTTTGTACTCCCATCATGGATTGTCAGATATGTTTTGCTTTAGGTAACCTTTCAATAACTATTCTAAAAAGAGCCTCGACTTCCACTAAAAGGTTCCCAGTTTAGCCGAACAGTCTACTAGATGACGAAGCTCATCTTAGACTGGTCTTTATCACAATTGTCCAAGAACTGTAATCAGTCGTAATAACAGATTTGATAATCATGATTTTTCGTCATTATTATTTTTTTGTTAACAATATTTTTGATGTTTTTTCGGCCAATGTCAAAGATCTCTGATATTGACATTATATAAATACTAGGGACCCGCTCGCGGCTTTGTCCGCGATATCATGAAAGAATTCGTGTTTTTATATATGTAGGTATGTCTAAAGATTCAAAAGCGGCTGCGCTCTCTTAAACTTTTGTTTTATATTGTAGCCAAAGAATATATATTTTTTTAAGTATTATATATCTTTTCTAATACCTAAGTCCCAGTACCCTGTCATGGCGCAGGGACACAAGGTGTGACTGTAAAACCGACTAGTTGTGGGATCGATCCCCACTCGAGGAGATGAAATATTTACTTAAATTTATATTTCCATTTCTTCGCTCTGGTGTCGAGGACAAGCGCGGCGTTGAGTTCTGCTAATCAACACGCAATGCCTCCAGAATTCGGCAGTGGGTTACAGCGTGAAGCTGATTTATTAATACCTGAATAATAATGAACCTAATAAAAATATATGTACCAAGTTTCACGATAATCGGTTGAATCAACAAACCAACATTCACATTCACAATATTATTATAATCATTTTGTTCTTCACAAAAACGATTAAACGAATCCTGTTTGTGTTTTTATTACTTCAAAGATTGTATATAATTGAACATTGTGACAAATTATTTTGATGTTTCAACGCGGATCTACTCGTACGTGTTTTTTTTGCTGATAACTAATATTTTATAATCTTTTCTGTCAATTAATTGCCGCTAATAATATGTCTTCATTTATAAAATCGATTTTGATTTGTATATTTATTTTTTTATCTATTTTTTTATCGATTTGAAAACGTGACAGACTCATCTGTTAAGATGTAATATAGGTATGCCTCTAAAAGTTTCGATTTTATGTATTCTAGAAAAGTATGAACTATTACGTGTTAAATATTGCTCCGCTTCTGTGCAAGATTAGTGTTTCGTCACTAAAAATATTTCTTTTTATCTCCAGTAAAATTTGTATTTTAAAAAGGTTTTTTTAATAATCAAAAAAATAATTAGGCGAAAACTGGACACCAGAATATCGTATTTCTAAATGCTGTCTATCCAAAAAAAACCACGCTGTATACAACTTAAAAGTTATTGGTTGCAGAGGTTACCTACCGTAAGACACGACGCTCCTTAGGGAAAATATGTGTTAAGTGTCGGAACTAAACGCTGCGCTATGACTGGTAGTGAAAATCAAACCAAAAACCGTCGCGTATACATATTACTCTTATATCTTATATTATCAAGGAGAAAGGAAAGGAGGCCAGTCATGTGGCGCAGAGGCACAAAGTGTGACTGTAAAACCGACTGGTTGTGGGTTCGATCCCCACTCGAGGAGATGAAATATTTACTTAAATTTATATTTCCATTTCTTCGCTCTGGTGTCGAGGATAAGCGCGGCGTTGGATTCTGCCACTCAACACGCAATGCCTCCAGAATTCGGCAGAAAGTGGGGAACGGAGTGTCTTAACACTAGGTTCCCTCTGCCTACCCTGCAGTGTGCGGGATACAGTGTAAAGCTGATTTATTTTATTTTATTTTATTTAACAAGGAGAAATGGTTACCGAATATGAAACTAATAAATAATCAATAGCTGCTATTGTAGTTGTAGTTTGCAGCCGACGGCGCTCTGTCACTGGGTGGTATCAATTTCTGTATAATAATCAAGTATATTCAAAACAAAACGTCAGTTACACTGCTTTGTTCATGTTCATCCTGAAGTAAACTGAGTAAGTAATAAAGAAAATATATTTGAACTTTAAAAATATTAAAAAATATATACATTTTTTTTAGCCTCGCCAAATGTACGTTATTCCACGCTTCCAATATGTGAATATTTTTTAAATAAGTTACTATAAATTTCGATAGATATTAATTCTGAAGAAAAGCTGACTTCAAAGCTCGGCGTTGAGTTCCGCCCCTCAACACACAGTACCTCTAGTATTAGGCGGAAAGTGGAGAACGGAGGGTCTTCACACTAGGTTCCCTCTGCCTACCCAGCTGTGTGTGGGATACAACGTGAAGCTGATTTATTCATTTTTAAAAGCTTACTTAAATACAGAGAAAACCAAACAGTTAGTTTTGATTTAGACTAGAAATATAGCGTTTTTCCATTAAAAGAATTTAATATTAATATCCAATTAACAACAAATGGATAATTACTAAAATCCACTCCAATTATATGTTTTTATATGTCCCGCTTTTGGCGAAAATATTCCACTTTTTTACTTGAAACGTTATATGTACCTACCTATATCCTCCTTAAAACTACACTTGGTTGCAAATCCCAGATACTCCTCCGAACTTCTCACAAATCTATGGAAGTCCGTGGAATGCTAAGTAATCTCTCCTCCTCTAATTTCAAACATTAGAACTCAACACGAGATATTTATCTAACTATTATAATAGAACCCATACCCATACTTACATCCTATACTTACATCATACATGCCATATAATTGTTGCTTATAAATAACAAGACTGGTGGAGGCTATCGTGTATGGAACAATCGCTATTGTGGTCCGCTGCCGGCGGCAAGTGCTGGTTCGATGCCCGGCTGAGTTACGATGCATCCAAGCTATATATATGTAATGACAACGTTATTTTATTTATTTATTTATTTATGTTTCACATTTTGAATATTTTTCTATTAGGAAGTTAAAATTGGTTAAATTGGATGGATTAACATGGATTTTAAGTATTTGGTATTAGATGATTTTAAATGAACTGGCTTCTTAGAAAGAAAACTACTAACATTTTTTTTATAGAACTGCTTATTACAAGTTGAAAATAAAAAAAACATACAGATATTCTGAATATTACAAGTATACATATTATTAAATATTTTTTTAAGCCTCACGCACACCGCAGAATAGGTAAAATTAACCCTGTCGTGATACAGCGTGAATTAAAATATTTAATTTATTTAAATTTAAAATTCATTATTTTTAAATACCACCCATTAACGAGATGTAATATCTATGAACTTTGACTAAGTTGCAAATAAATCCAAGCCTATCTAAAGCCCTAAGCACATGGTGAAAGTTCGCATTCGCACTCGCCTCGAGGCTACGACCTACGCTGGACGCCTTATTCTGAATTGATGATATTAAAAATATGATATAAATATAAAATATTTTTAGCGTATTCGTGTAAAAGAGGGTAGATTTAGGTGGAAAATAACTATTAAAGCAGTGGACTTGTGTCAATCGGGGGCACTCGCTTGTAAGTGACGGCCCCTATTGGAAGGAAACTAGTGTGAAGTATTGTTAGTAGGTGATACATATCACTTATTGCAATTACATAGTATCTCTTTCAAAATAGTTTAGAATCATATAGACGATATGTGTTTTTAACGTGTTTCTTTAAAACGTTAACCGCTTCCGGTTTCTAACATCAGAAGTGGGATACGCATGACGTTTTCATATCTCTATGTGTATCTTCGCCCCATTGGTAATTTAAATTGAAAGTTTGGTATTCTAAAAATTAAAAAGCTATTTCTTATTATAAAATATGTTTTAGTAATTTTATTGTGGTTTCATAAAGACTCGGAAAATGGATCGAATCAAGGACGAATAATAAGCAACTGTCAGGTTAGACCGAGCGAAAATACAGGTCTGTGCATGATGCTTTGAGAGTAAGTCAACCACACTTTGCAATTTTTATAATTTTGACTCCTTATTGAATTTGAATTTTTAATTTGTAAAAGTAAGTTATTGTGTGCATGTATGTGGGTACCTAGAAAAGACTCGTGTTAGACTCGTTAACTAACGGGCGTCGGGGTGACTTGGTTACACCACCGTATTTATAAATTTACGTCATGTAGCTCACGGTACGGGGTGATTTAGGAAAAGATCAGTGTTAGTCTCTAAACGTTGAGCGTCAGTGACCTGAAAAAGACCTGTATAAATCCGTGTTTAAGATGGGACTGAGAAAACACTCTTGTCAGACTCAATATGAGCGTAGGGGTAAAGTGACTCGGAAAAGACTTATTTAAGCCTATCACGATAGAAGATTAGTAACACTATTATAAGTAATACAATTTAATCAACAAAATTCCACCCCATCTCAGAATAAGAACCAGCACCAACTGCATCACCCACAAACGCAGTGGACAAGCGATAGCCCATTAAAGATTTACTGCGAACAGATTGCTATCATTACGTCTCTAGATTATGTTGTTTGAATACGTTATTAGGACTCTAGCTGTTTTAAATTATTGTATTATTGTAAATAGAAATTTATTTTTGTATTTATGGTTTCTGTTTTCTTTGAATATTTAATAGTCGTTAGTTAATTTGAATTTTGAGCGTGAGGTAGCAGGTTCACATTTTTTATGTAATAACAAGTATTGTGACATTTTTAAATTATAACAATTCCAACTTAGCAAGGTAGGCAGAGGGAACCTAGTGGTAAGGTATTACGATCTTTATTATTATTATTAAACTTTTGAGATGTTTCGTGTTGAGTGGCCGAACGCAGCACTTTGCCCTCCATAGAGCGTGGATGAAATATAATTATTCTCCCGAATGGGAATCGAATTCACAGTCATCGGGATTCAAGTTAGATTATGTCCCACTGCGCCACGACGGCCTCAAAAAAAAAGCGATGGACTTCGCCATTCAACATGCAATATCTCGAAAATTAAGTGGAAAGTCGGGAACGGAGTGTCTAAGCAATAAGTTCTCTCTGAGTACCCTGTTATATGCGGGATACATCATGAAGCTAAAAGAAAAATCCATACTCTACTCTTCCGTACATTTATTAATTCATTTAGTTCAAATTTTCCAATATACGAGGCTGATAGTTATATCATTCTCTCCTCCACTTTCCGCTTATTTTATAGATAGCGTGTTGAGTGACGAAACTACCACATTATTGTCTAAATAACGCCATAGAACTAAAATATAAAAAAATGTACACAATTTCCCGAATTAAAATTGATTCTACAACCCATTGTGATTGATAAGATACTTGGAAACTGAGCCACTACGTCAATTTTTCTCATAAAAAAGTAATCAATTGACAGTACAGAAAACTCGATAAGCCGACCTCATCCTCACTAACTTGGTATCAGCACTTCTTTTAATTGCGGCCCGATGAAGCGGGACTAATGCCGCCCCAAAACTTGGACTGGACTGTGGGGTCGATCAATAAAAGTTAAGTGACTGTCGTACTTTACCGGATTTTCCTCCGTCCATACTTCCCAAGTTAATTGTTTGTTTTTATTTTCTTTTCTGTTAATATATATGTATTTACGTTTAAAAGAGTTTTTGGGTTTAGATTTTTTTTTATTTTTTCTTGGTGAGAGCGACTCTGGTCTTTATTAATCTGTGTTTGTAAATTTACGATATCTAAGTACATATATCTCATTTCTTCTGTTTGATGATATATATAGAAGAAACCAGTTCTCCATTTTCTATCCGTATAAATCATTATTTCCACGTCGTGACTCTCTTTTTAGAGCGGTCGTGGTCATCACAAAGTGACATCAGGGGCAGATGTTATACGCCTTACAATCATTCGCCTCTTATATCTCTAATTATTAATATACTTTGTGAAAAAGATAAAATTCAAAAGTAGCAGGATTTGAACCCACACCTCGTGAAAACCATTAATGCAGTCAGTCCACTAGAACAGATACGAAATCACGCTACGTTAATATTTTAATACATATCCTATAAAAGTATTTTTCTTTCTTAAATGTGGAATAATACTGTTAAAATGGTAAAAACATAACTCAGGCTAGTTCCGGTTTGAGTTTACCTATAGTAAAAAAAAAAGTATTTTCTCAGATAAGATTTTAATCAACAACAGATACCATAAACTTACCTAAATATACGCGATAAAAAGATAAACTCGAAAGAATGTAATATTTTGTTTAAAAACATACAAAGAATAATAGATTCGTATGATTTTTCTCACACTTTTATAACAATCTGTTGTTATATTATCAAATTTTGTTGCCCATTTTGTGATAAGGTCAATATCGTTCGTGATTTTTTTACTGTTATGTATATTTTAAATGCACATATTAATCATACATTCGACCGTGGCAAAATATGTAAATGTTAACTTTTATCAATGAAAAATCAATAAAATCATTTTATGTTATAGTTATGATTATTTTTATTTATTTATCCAAAACATGTGATTCTCTTAAACAACAATGTTTCAGTCAGCTGTCGTGTACAGTGGAATATCGTGTGGATCGAAACGCGGTAGTTGTGTGTTCGATACCCACTCTAGGGAATGAACTTATCTCATTAAACTATTTTATTTAGTTTTGTAGCTTCACGCTGTATACGAGATTAAGGTATCCTTCGATTTCTACGGAAAATTTATTGCTCCATGTGGGAATCGAACGCACTATCGTCCTTTTAACAGTCTAATGCTGTCCTACTGCGCCAAAATGTACCTATATAATATATATTAAGTTATTTGAAATGTTTTTTCTGATACAAAAAATTAAAATATTTCACAATTAACATTAAATTTAACAATATTCTTATAATAGGAAGAGGATGGGAATTGCCTGTTGATTAGCGGAACCCAACGTTACCCTTATTATTATTACCAGAGCGAAAAAAATTAAATAGTTCATTCCCCCAAAATAAAATCGAACCCAAAACCGTGCGTCTTACTCGGTCCCACTGCCCCAATATGCTATTAAGTATTTTGGACAAACATCAAATGCTTTAACTGCAAACTGTAATGAAATCTCAGAACTCCACAGGAAGATAGCAAGTGTCCGGTATTTACAGTACTTCCGGCTGGATCGCATTCCTGTCACGTCACACCCCTCTTCAAATGAACAGATATATCTATATCTGTTATAGCTAGCTATGGAGTGCAATCTTTGAATATGAAATAAATAAAGGGCATCGAGCAGGGAAGGCAAAGGGAACCTAATGTTAAGACACTCCGTTCCCCACTTGCTACCGAATTTTTCGAGGCATTGCGCGAACCCACAACCGTCGCGTTACAGTCACGCCCTTGTGTCCCTGCTCCTCGAGGGCCTTATCTTAAAGTATATCTTTAGGTTTAGTGATTTCTATTAGATAAAAAATTTATTTATAATGGTACTATTGTAGTAGTTGTGAATATATGACATTTAAACCCGGTTCTTCGTGTTTTGTATAGCGAAGTAAAAATTAAATATAGGCGCAGGCTGATGTGGAATAGCGGCAGTGTCTAAATGTGTGTTCGATTCTCTTGCCAGATTGCTCAACGTAAAACTTAAAAAAGAGGATAAATAAAAAGAATATACTTTTTTCAACACATTTTCCCAATCCACAATCTTCAAGTTCCAAACAATGGGGCTTCTATAAACGTGATAAGTCGCGTTTATAGAGGCACGATTGTTCCCCCGCGTTACAACTGGCCAAGTAAAAACTAAATTAGAAAATACAAGAAAACTTGTACTAATTTAAAGTAAATGATTTTTTTGAATTTTTGAGGCCAGTCGTGACACAGGGGCACAAAGTGTGACTGTAAAACCGGCTGGGTTCGATCTCCAATCAAGGAAATGAAATATTTACTTAAATTTATATTTCCATTTATTCGCTCTGGTGTCGAGGACAGAGGCGTTGAGTTTTGCCACTCAACACGCAATGCCTCCAGAATTCGGCAGAAAATGGGGAACGGAGTGTCTTAACATTAGGTTCCCTCTGCCTATCCTGCAGTGAGCGGGATAAAGCGTGAAGCTGATTTATTTATTTTTTTGATTTTTTAAATACTTCAAGTAAATTTTAATTGCAGAACTATTTAATTTCAACAAAAAGTTTAAAATCTATAATAAATAAATAACAACAATCCACAAAACCACAAACAAACCTTAGATATATAGTTAAACATTAATCTATCTCCATACAAAATCAGTACGAGCACAAACGTGAGAGCTTCCATACAATTTAGCACGACGCGTGGAAAGTGCAAGAAAAACCCGACAGCCGCTGTCGCTGAGTAAATCGAGTCAGGTGGAAAAGGTCGGCTGTACAATGTAAGCCTGCTAATATGTTGGCGCGGGAAGCGATTCGCTTATATTTTTTTTTAGTTTCACGCTGTATCCCGCATCAAGCAAGGTAGGAATAGGGAGGGAGGGAGAAAGATAGTGTTAAGATACTCTGTTCTCCATTTTCCGCCCAATTTACGTGTTTTAGACATTGCGTGTTGAGAGCGAGAATATATATTTTATGTATTCTACCGTGTAACGATCTAACGTATAGCCGTCAAGTTTTATAGCAAGGTAAAGAGGAAATATAGTGTGAATCTTAAAACAACTCAGTTGTCAATTTCTCATCCAATTTTCGAGACATTGCGTGTGGAGCGGCGTAACTCAATACCGCGTTACAAAGCAAGGAAATAACAATAATTTATTCCACCGAGTAGCACTCCGACCTACAGCCATCGCGTTTTCAATCTATATTCTTTCCTTAATCTTTCTCACAAAATCTCTCAACTCTCAACTCTCTTGCAAGATATAAAATATACAATATTTAAATAATTAAATTTCAAATAATAAAACAAAAAAGAAAATATATTTTCCATATATAACTATAAATATTTTCTCACTATAACCACACCGTAAATAAACTCAAGACATGTCCTTCAGACATTAACCGATGGGGTGGAGAGGACGCGCCAGGGCCGGATTGCAATGACATATTACTATATAAATTACCACAATATTTGTTACGTACGTGACTGTTTTGATACTGGAAAGGATTTTTTTTATTGCCTTAGGTGAAACTACTAAACATTAAAGTATTATATTTTGAGGAATGGAAGTATTTTTTATGGATATGGAGTGTCTTAACACTACGTTCCTTGTTAGTGTAGGATGTAGCGTTGAAGCTAAAGAAAACAATAATTTCTTGTTTACAATACTTGTATACCTTACTATGTTGTGTGTGATTAGGTTTATTTAAAATTTTTAATTAGATATTCATGTATATAAAATACATAAAATTCTTTATTGAAGAATATTTTTTTAATATATTTGCTTTTCATTTACAAAAATCTGATGATATTAACTTTGTTCTCCACTGTCCTATATTGCGTGGTGCGTGGCGATGCTTAACATCATCTTATCTTCTAAAATTTTTAGTAAGCATATGTAACACGTGCATACGAGTCCTTAAGCGTAGCGTAAGGCGCCCACCAGCTCGATGGACCGACGACCTGAAGCAGGTTACTGGCTGCGACTGGATGCGGAAGGTGAAGTATCGGGAGCTCTGGCACACCCTGGGGGAGGTCTATGTCCGGCAGTGGACTCGAATAGGCCGATTTGATGGCATGTACCACCATAGTATCTTTTTCAAAAAAGGAAGAAATAAACTAAGCATATTTTTTCACGCATCACTCAGAACTTTTAATAGAATCTATTACACCATATTATAAGGAAAAATATTGTCGAAACAATCAAAACTTACTAACAACTCAATACAATATTAGTTTCCACAAAATTGGCGAAACTCAAAGAAAACATAACGATTAGTTAAGTTATAATTACAGTCCGTCCCGCGTCCCGCCCGGGACATATGGCGTGACATCGGGAATTCGCCGCGCGCTGAGAAAGGTAATTACAGGCGCTTGATAGACGGACCGACCCTTTTCTTGTTTATACTTACATTTTATATGTATATATATATATACATAAGTATGTACAAACATACATACGATTGATCATTTTCCGTTCTTGATACGTTCTGTCCGGTTTTTATTATTTTAGTTTTTTAATTTAATAAAATCTGGTTCACGCTGTATCCAGTGCACAGCAGTGTGGGCTAATCGAACATAGTTCTTAGACACTCCGTTCCCACATTGCGTGTGGAGTTGCGGTACTCTACGAAGGGCTTTTTGCCTCGGTGCCAGGGCGATAAATGAAAATATTAATAGATAATCTATTTCCCCGAGTGGAGATCGAACCCATTGGCTCTGGACTAGTCTCGTATTACATGTATTATAATTTTATATTTTCTCCATAACAGGATTGATGAAGGCACTCTTATGTGAATAATAATATTCCCTACTTTACTTTGATTTTGATAAATATTCTAATAAGCGAGTAAAGAGTTAGACAAGTGCGTGCCACAATAAAACGCATAAATACAGAAAATTAAATCAATTTAATTATCGACAATCCATCATCATCATCATCATCATCAATAGAATTACTAGTTATATGCAGAGGCGAAGATGGCCACGAATCTATACTGTTTGCTGTAATTTCGCAAATATTCGTGACGATTTAACCAAGATACCAGATGTTAATAGCTTAAAGGGTTTTAAATAACAATATGGATACGCCCACCGCTTGGAAACCATATCTGAGTAATCTTTCTCAGGGATGCTTAATACTGAATGTTTCGATTAATTGAAGTTAGTCCTTTCAAGGTTTTTTTAAGAATTTTATTGCTCTTTACTATAACGCCATAAGCGTGTAGAAGACGTTCTCTTTTGATTGAAAATCTTAGCTGTAAGTATATTGGTTGGGAGTTAATTGTAGTTACCATTTTTACTTACAAGAATGAATATTATTTTTTTCGCTCTGGTAACAAGGCAAGGCATGGCGTTGAGTTCCACCACTCAGTACGAAATGTACCGTATTGAGTGGTAGAACTCAAAACTATTAACTATTATATTTTTTTTATTTTAAATTATTTTCTTGCATCTCTTGTAAAATTTCAAACAGTGCAAATACGTCATTGTTGCACCAAATAAATTATATCTTCAGTTGGTTTATCCGAAATGTAAAATAGCATGTATGATATGGCAACATTGTTTTTTGATAAGCAGGCATGTTTGTTAAAAATGTAAAAATTCGATATTTATTTCTTATGAGGTATATTGCTATATTGGGCTGGGACAGTGAGGGAAATGTTAGTTCATTGTAAAGCCTACACCAGTTATCACAAGCCCCAGGCACTGCTCTTACCTCAAAAATATTAACATCTGTATTCGAATCTATAATATACCGCACACTACCCACAACCGCGGCTATCTTCATATCATTTAAATACAGAAGATAACAACACTAAGAGGAACACTAAACAATCCCTCAAGTACTCTAACATTTCTACGCTAATACGACGTTTATTTTCAATACGTCTCGAATTCTAATTAATTGTATATCAAATGTAGCAAAGCTTCAAAGGAGCCCGGGGCTTCGCCCACGCGGATGCGTTCGAGTCGCCCGCCTTACGGTGCTTTCGGACTTTGAAATAGATCTGGAAGGCTTTCAGTGTGATATATTAGATATTGTTGTATAATATGTTAGTGTTAGTCCACACTGAGGAGAGAAAAATACTCTTTTTTTTTGGAAAACGTATAAAAATTACCATAGTTAAAGTAGTGATATTTTGAACTTTAAACCTCTTGGAAGCGAATGAAAACGCTTGGACCGTTTGCAAGAGGGGTGGGTTCATATTCTGTTACGTTCAATTTTTTTATATATTTTCTAAACAACTACAAATATTATATATAGTAGGTATGTATCTTAAGTAATATTTCTTTTCACTTTTTAAATGTTTAAAGTATTTAAAAAAATACATATTTTTTATTAGGAAATTATCTGATGAATGTCACAATGAGTAAATTTTCCACATTTTACTTACTGAAAATTCCATATTTATGAATTCTTGTCAAAATATTGTTAAAGCCTTGAGAAATTGTCTAAAATCATTATCTATATATATAAAAGGACTTGTGCTGACTGACTGAGGTAAGACGCACGCAGAGCCGTAACCGCTGATGGTAGAAACGTGAAATTTGGGCAGAAGTTTATTTTCATATTCTGGACATCCACTAAGAAGGGAATTTGAAAAATTTTAACCCTAAAGGAATGAAATAGGGGTTGAAAGTTTATATGGAAAAAATTTTTTATCTGTACCGATTTTTATAAAATTTGAAATTCAGACTCTTAAAAATATGTAATTACAGATGTGTTTCACAGTCTTTAAGAATTCACCCCCTAAGGATTCAAATAAGGGGTTGAAAGTTTATATGGAAAAATCTTTAAATTGCCACCGATTTTTATAAAAAATTAAATTCAGACTGTTAAAAATATTTTATTGAACACATGTTTCGTGGTTTTTTTAGAATTCACTCCTAATAAGCGGGTGAAGCCGCGCCCGCCCTCTAGTTAAAAATAATAATTTGACATAATATTGCCTCTAAAATTGTCAGTAAACAGATTAGAATCTATATCATCGTAATAAACGTACAATATGCCTGAACGCCCTAAGCGGTACTGGTGCCATAAATAGGAACGACACAGGACATTTAGAATCGAAGGAAATAAATGGCACCTAGAAAGTAATTTAATATACTTACACTAGAACTGTGAAATTAAGCGCACTTTATTTTCTATTATTTTCAGCTTCACGTTATTCTTTTGCGAAGGAGAGGTAGAGGAAATTTAGTGATGAGTCACTCCGCTCCTCACGCGGAGCCATCTGAATCGTGGGGACCCAATAATCTGTAAATGGCTTGACACTTTGGCTTTACGTAAAGACATCTCCTAACTGCGTTCTCTACCGAATTTATCATGGGTAGCGTTCTGGTGAACCTGGTGTACCTGCCGCGGAATTCTCTAATCGCACAGTACATCACAAACTTATACCATCCACATCATCTGGATACGTGGCATTCCACTACTGTGCGGTTTCGTAGGCTGTGCATGCGGTTTCGTGGCTCTTGGAAGGAAGTTTCCTTCCAAGAGCCATGCTTGCTGTGGAATAGCCTACCTGCGGCAGTATTTCCAGGTCAATACAACTTGAGTACCTTCAAAAAGCGCGCTTATCTCTTCCTTAAAGGCCGGCAATGCACCTGTAGCTCCTCTGGAGTTACACGGGGTCGTGGGCGGCGGTGATCACTTACCATCAGGTTTCCTGAAGGCTCTTAAAAAGACCAATTGATTTTTCCCCTTATTTTCCTTTACTTTAGATCCCTTACTTTAAATGAGAGGTAAACTCATAACAATGACGCTTACAGTCAAACCCACGCTATTGCGCCACTATGTTTTATAAGTGTAAATGCTGATATTTGAGGGTACCTTTAGCATAAAGTTTTTAAGTATGCATACTTCTATCACATTTTTTCGCCTCACGCTTATCCTGCTCATAGCGGGGTAAACTTGGGCAAAAGCAAGAGGAAACTTGGGAACCTAGTCTGAAGTAGTATCCGACACTCCATTTCCATTAAGACACTTCGTCGACACGACGTTCGAACTGAGTGCCGAACTCAACGCCGCACATCGTTATCAAAGCGTAGAAATAAAAAATATTAACCACTTCATTTTCTCAAATGGAAATCGAACCCACAACCTGTCGCGCCATTTTACCACGACTGGCTTCTATCTACCATATATAAAAAAATAGTAAGTAGTTAATAATATCGAACTTTGAACCAGGGCGTGTCCGAATACACCGCGAATAACAGACGCCCTACGTACAGCGGACGCAGAGCAACCTAATAATTTCTTAATGTCATGCGCTTTGAAGGGAAATATTGTTTTGTATTAGAATAATAGTGTTCAGATTGTTAAGTATAGATTAAGGAGAGCCGTTCTAACTGACATATTATGTAGCGAACACGGCATTCTATTGTGGAACATCACTAGCGGCCCCAGGGCGAGGAGTTGGTACTAATGGTTGGTGCGTTCTGTGGTGGGGTTATTGCGTATTATATGGTTTATGGTTTTTTTTTATTTTCATATAAATATTAGTTGAAGCCAGTTGTGACGCAAGTGACACTGTAAAATCTACTGGTTGTGAGTTCGATCCCCATTCGATGAGATGAAGTATTTATTTAATATATATTTTTATTTCTTCGCTCTGGTGCCAAGGCAAAGCTCGGTGTTAAATTCCGCCATTTCACATATAATGCCTCGAAAATTCGGCGGAAAGTGAATAACGGAGTGTCTTAACACTAAGTTCCCTCTGCCTACCTTGTAACATGCAGGATACAGCGTCATGTACAGTACTAATACTTGGTAAGCTCCGTGCTGAACTGATGCTGGATGTGGTGCTCCGTGGTTCGTTGGTCTGGCAATACATAAATTTTCACGATGGCTGATGATTTTACTCGCACACGACCTGATTCAAATTTCGTTAATATTCATTGCTTACTATTGATTTAATTTACCTGTATTAGCTATATAGAGGCTAGTCGTCCTGCAGGGACAAGAGGAAGGTAGAGAAAGAAGTGACTTCATTAAGTTCACTCTACCTATGAAGCTGACTATAAATACGATGACAGCAGCTGACTATAAATACGATGACGATTGTGAGTTCGGTGCCTACTCGAGGGAATGAATTATTAAATATTTTCGTTATCTAACCTTTGTAACAAGACATCGCCACGCAGCGTTGAGATCCGCAACTCAACCCGCACTAGGATATTGGGAAACAGAACATCAGGTTCCTTTTGCTTTCACGCGATGTATAGCGTGAAGCTAACAAAGACATTTGATAAGAATTGTTCAACCTATTTTCTCTTTTTGTTAATAATACTGACACCAATCGTATAACCTAACCACGCAACACCAAACCCACAGAAATCAATATCAATTATCAATAAGCAATAATTTAGAAATTGCCTACATGCAATACTAAACTATAATTTTCTATTCGATACTATACCTAATTGGGTCACAAAATGTCAAACCCAGGCACCAAGGCATCCAGGCGTCACGACCGATAATTATTTACCGGTTCAAGTAAATCGCTACTGTTATTATAGTGAAGCGAACGAATCTCTCTACGACGTGATAGTGCTGTTGTAATAAAGAAGCTGTCTATTGGAAGCGTGCACTAAATCGGAGTCATCGATTTTGTCGCAACACTAGTTCGGTTGGTTGGTTGTTATCTGTTGTATTTTTAGTCTGTGTTTATTTGGTTTATGGTTTTTTGCTTTGTCAAATGTCATTTTGACATAAAGATACAGATTCTTTAAGCGAGTTATTTTAATAAAAAAAGGGGCAATAGAAGTCTTATCTACTGTTGTATTTATCTTCCAAAATAATATCTGTACTGTTTATAATAATATTACTTATGCATAATATATATATTATGCATACATTAAAAAATCTTCGCTTTATGTGATGGAGCAAAAAGTATTGGTCAAAAATATTAAATTTGTAAAAAGAAATAATTTTAGTTATTCAAATATTAGAAAATCTATTAATAACTACTAACACAACACTTTGTATAAATTTATGATATGTAAAATAAATCAAAACCTTCCGAGAAAAATCTTTATAATATTTTATTTTTAAAGACTACATTTATGGATCACGAGCGTAGGTACTGAATAGTGAATACTATAATATACAATATATAGTTGTTCTCTTTGTCATCTCATAATTGTAATATATAGATATTTATTTTTTTCCTTAGAGGCCAGTCGTGGCACAGCGGCACAAAGTGTGTCTGTAAAATCGACTGGTTGTGGGTTCGATCCCCACTCGAGGAGATGAAATATTTATTTAAATTTATATTTCCGTTTCTTCGCTCTGGTGTCGAGGCAAAGCCCGGCGTTGAGTTCTGCCACTTAACACGCAATGCCTCCAGAATTCGGCAGAAAGCGGGGAACGGAGTGTCTTAACACTAGGTTCCCTCTGCCTACCCTGCTGTGTGCGGGATACAGCGTGAAGTGATTTATTGTGATTTATTTATTTTATTTTTTTTCCTACAGATATGGATATTTTTTATACAGTCTACAACTTTTCTATATTATCACAGACACAAAATGAAAAATAACAGAAAAAAAACAACCAAATTCAGAACCACCAACCAGCCCTAAAATAATAAACAAAAATCATCTAATACAGTTATCCCTTAACCCATTCTTATTTGTGACAGTTTTATAGCAGCCATTCCTTTTACTACAATAGCTTTCGGCCATATATTTTTCCCCTTGCCCTTCTATTACGGAACACGTACGACACGTAATAAAACAGCAAAGAAACGGTCAGTCGACACTTGAGGCCTAAAGGACTCACTTGGTATTCGCCCTTTAGTGCAGAAGAAAAGGCAAACACTTGGCGGTGGATGTATTGAGTCGCGAAATAAAATAAGGGTGGAAAAAGTAGAAATCTTATCGTGTGGGTCGTTTAGAGGGGTTAATACGTTTATTTTTGTTATTATTATTTATTTTTACAATTTATTTTCGAATATTTTACATTTCTTACCTATATCGTACTTTGAAAATAGATTCAAATAAAATCTCTTTATTTTTACGACTAAGCTCATGTGTAGAAAATTTTTGTTTGTTGTGAAATTTCAAGAGATTTTTTTTTTATTTTCATATCAAATTTTAATAGCTCTCCCTAAACGTTTTAAACATATAATTAAAACAAATGATAAACAAAGAAAAAAAAATAAAAATTTGTAATAACATCTCCTAAGAATACCTACTAGTAAAGTGGACATAGGGGTGGCCACAGGTGCTCGTGCTTAGAAACTTTTCAAATATTTGCCCTGGTGGCTTTTCCCATGGATTTGTACATTTTCCTCTAAACGTCACCGCCGATAACCGCACAATTTATTCGACGGAGCGGATCAAGTATGCTTTGAAACAACAAAAGGGTAAAATATTTCACAAATATTATGCCAAAACATATTTCAACTTGACTTACGAATTGAAACGGGTGTCCTTTATATTATGGTATATTAAGGTGATTAAATGAAAGATGGGTTTGTGTTTATTTTCATCTTTACTTAAATTATAAAAAAAATCAGCTTCACGCTGTATCCCACACTCAGCAGTGTAGGCCTAGTGGGGACCTAGAGGGAACCTAGTGTTAAGACACTCCGTTCCCCACTTTTTGCCAAATTCTGGAGGCATTGCGTGTTGAGTGGCAGAACTCAACGCCGCGCTTGGCCTCGACACCAGAGCGAAGAAATGGAAGTATAAATTTAAGTAAATATTTCATCTCCTCGAGTGGGGATTGAACCCACAACCAGGTTTTTATCGGTTTTTACAGTCACACTTTGTGCCGATGCGCCACGACTGGCTTCATCGTTATTTATCTTTTAATATTTGTGGCTAACATTAGTCTTTCGAATGCTTGTGATCTCTATAACTAAATCGTGTATTATTTTTCATAATTTATACTAGATCAATTAATATATGTTGAGTCAGTCTCTTACTAGGAGCTAGACTTAAGGAATGACATAAAGAGAACTCTGTCATTTCATAACATTATAAGACACAAACTTAAAATTAATAAAAAAAATATGCATTCCATTTTTTTTTATTAAAAAATATCAACAAAACCTGTTTACTCTTAAATCAATCATAATATAATTGTGCATCAAATATATCATTTTCTTGCGAAATTGGACATACGAGTACGTACGTACTCGATTATTTGATTGTCCAATAATACGTAATTCGATCGAATTACTACAAATCGATTTCCTCGAGGTAACGTCACAAATTGGGCAAAAAAAAATTCAAAATTGTATCTACTATTAACGTTACAGCACTTGTTGTAATGGCCGTGGGACCGCAGCGGTTTGCAGTTAAAATGAAAGGCGATGGCGATTATGTAATATAATATGTAAATTAAAATTTTACTTTATTTACGTATTAAATATTTAATTAGTTTAAAAAGTGTGTTATGTTAATTATAATTACTATTAATTACTATATCTGAGCTTTAACAAGATGATTGCGTTGGTAAATATTATTGACATTTTAATTTTGTAATTAAATATTGGTTGATAAAAGAGAGAGTTCGAGAGTTTAAGTAGGACATTTTCATTATTTTTTTTCCTTTTTTTATCTTCACGTTATGTCTGTCTGTGTTATGTGCGAGCAGCACATAATACAAGCAGACACCTGGGAACCTAGTGTTAAGATACTCCATTCTCCATTAAGACACCTCCATTTCCCAGTTACCACCAAATTCACGAGGCATTGTACGTTGATTGGTGGAGCTCAACGCTGTGCTTTCCCTGGTTACCAGAATGAGGAAATGAAAATATTAAATATTCCCGAGCGGGAATCGAACCCACAGCCGTCGCGATTACAATCGCACGTTTGTGTCTTTGCGCCACTACAGCTTCACTTTTATTAATTTTGTAATGTTTTAATTAGCTTCGCTAAGTGGAGCCTTCTCTTATAATTAATATAATTTCGAAGTATAAATTTTAGATTTAATATCTCTTAAGACTTGTACCACATAATAAATACCTAAAATTATTTAAAATAAGTTATAAATGAAAATAAATGTACTAACAGTCGCGAAGTTCGTGTTGACCTTTGGATATATATATTTTTTCTTTTCGATTACAAGTAAATTTAAACATATAAATAAATATATTTACTACCCGTTTAATTTTATTTATGAATTCAAGAATAACTCAGATTTTCATATAAAATATTTAAGAAACATCTTTAAAATAAATTGCATATTTTTTTATCACTTTCAGGGGCATTTTTTATTTATTGATGCTTTCAAGGTTGGTTCAGGAAATGTAAACCACATCAAATTCAATATGGAACAAAAGTAAAGAAAATATCGAATTTCGGCTTTCTTGGCTTTCCTTGCAGACGGGTTGCATTCAAATAAAATATTTTTTTTACTTTCATATTTTTACATCTTAAGAAGAACGAAGTTACGACTCCCAATTCTGTACTTTCCATTCGAAGAGGCGATTTTTTAATCGAATGGCGGAACTCAACGCCGAACCTTGTGGTACCAGAACGGAAAAATGTAATTATTGAATTCCCTCCATTGTTGACTCTATGCTTACACCCAGATCCAGTCCCAATTTAGCACAAACTTCAAATCAATTAAATTTAGCTTTAAAAGAAATAATTTAATATCATATTTGTTCACTATAAAATGTTTTTTCTATACGAGTTTAAATCTTTTGTAGGCCAATTAATTATAAAAAAAAAGTTTATTATTTGACATAATAATAAAATTATTTCAATTTATTTTCATATAAAAAAAATCTCTTAAATATATTACAGCCATCATGATATATAACTTGTTTTTGTAGACATTTATAGTATTATTGCTGGAGGGCGTCGATATCATCAGTCGCCTTAAGGCTGTGATGATTATATAATTTCTATAACTTCTTATATTTTTATAAATCAACGTGAATTAAAATCAATTAATTATTATTAAATGTTAGGTACTGGTCTCATAAGGGATAATAAACCTAGTGTCACGGCTCTCCGTTCTCTGCTTTATCTTACGTAGAAATCTAGCTAAATAGTAATTTTTATATTTGATTAACAAAGGAACAATGTCACGAGTACATTATTTTCCTTTCCTTTTTTTTTATTAAGCTGAATTCCGCATGTTATAAGTCGACAGCATACCTAGCGTCAAGAAACACCGTCGTTCGGTGCGAACCTTCGATGTACAATATCACCATGTTATAAGTACAAATTAAATTGAAATATAATTCTTACTATTACTTAAAAATAGCTTCACGCTGTATCCCGCACACAGCAGGGTAGGCAGAGGGAACCTAGTGTTAAGACACTCCGTTCCCCAATTTCTGCCGAATTCTGGAGGCAATGCGTGTTGAGTGGCAGAACTCAACGCCGCGGTTTGCCTCGACACTAGAGCGAAGAAATGGAAATATAAATTTAAGTAAATATTTCATCTCCTCGAGTGGGGATCGAACCCACAACCAGTCGGTTTTACAGTCACACATTGTGCCGCTGCGCCACGACCGGCCTCTATAATTCTTACTATTACTTAATACTAATAAAACCAAGATCTTGAAATAGTGAAATATGATTAATACAAGCAATCACTATTAGAGGTCACTCGTAATTCCCACGGACACTCCCAACGGTGCGGCACTTTACTAATTTGTCACATTGGCCAATTCTAACTTAGGATATGCTGTCTAGTTACGCTCACATATTAAAAACATCGATATTCAAATAAAAAAAAAACAAAAAATGGAGAACGGAATAAATTTTCACTAGCCTATGTAATAAAAATTATTATAAGTACATAGAAAAAGGGAAAATATATATTAAAGTAAAGATAATATTAATACTATAGTTACGCTTATTAAGCTTGGAAATCGTTTTTTGACGTGAAAGGTCAACGAGATATTAATAAACGTACAATAAAGTTATTAAAAATATTAAAAAAAAAATGTAATGAGCATGTTACACTTAACACGTTATTTATTTGAAATATGGCGATAAGTGGAAGACGGAAGCCAATGATTAATCATTAGACTATCCCTGCTTATACTGCACAGGCATAAACAAATGCTTAAAAATAAAAAATAAATTAAGAAATTACTTATAACTAGAGAACCAATTATAAACATAAAAGTGTAGGTAAATATTGTGTGTAATGTTTTATTTATTGATTTTTTAGCTTCACGCTGTACCGCGTGCATAGTAGGGTAGGCAGAGGGAACCTAGTGTTAAGACACTTCGTTCCCCACTTTCTGCCGAATTCTGCAGGCATTGCGTGTTGAGTGGCAGAGCTCAACGCCACGCTTTCTCGACACCAGAGTGAAGAAATGGAAATATAAATTTAACTCCTCGAGTGGGAATCGAACCCACAACCAGTCGGTTTTGCAGTCACACTTTGTGCCCCTGCGCCACGACTGGCCTCAGAAGCATTATTATTGAAAAATATTAGCGTTCTGCACTTTTCCTACATATAAACTATAAGTATACCAAATTTCATACTCCTCCATCCGCGCAATTTTGTTAAAAATCCAAAGTTTTTGCTTCACGTATAAATATATAGATAATTTATTTACCGCTAAATACATCGATGAAAGGTATATCTCATGCCTAACTGAGGACATAAAAACATCAATTTCACCACGAACAAACAATTATAGCTCGATGAATATTAAATCGATACGAATTAGCATTATCGTAAATATCGACAAGTTATTGCCTTCACTAAAAACCGGTACCAGTTAAGATAAACATTATTACACGCGTATTTTGTAATGGCGGCCCAGCAATTTTCAGTTTTAATAATTTTGACACGATGCTGGTGATAGTTAAATCAAGTTAAACTGTAGATATATAGTATTTTGAACTTGAATGAATCATTTACTTAATGATGATAAATAAAAAAGTCAGCTTCACGCTGTATCCCGCACACAGCAGGGAAGGCAGAGGGAACCTAGTGTTAAGACACTCCGTTCCCCACTTTCTGCCGAATTCTGGAGGCATGTCGTGTCGAGTGACAGAACTCAACTCCGCGCTTTGCCTCGACACCAAAGCGAAGAAATGGAAATATAAATTTAAGTAAAAAATATAATAATAGATGATAAATAAAGAAATATAAATGATTTTTATAGGTTTAGGTGGTTTTCATTTATAGCTTACAAGTACTTCTTTAAAGCTATCATGGCACAGTTTGACAGCGTCTGACTATAAGTGCGGTGATAGTGGGTTCGATAAGCACTCGGGGCAATAAATTATTTTTAAATTATGATAACATAAAGTACGACGTGGATTTCCTCTATTTAACACACAATTAAATCTTAGTAAAAGAGCGTTTTGTTTCTCATACAATATTATTGTCAAAGCTGCATATTTAAAACTTAAATATTTTATCCAAGATTCACAAGTACATCTAAATTAGTTGAATTATTTTTATAAAGAAGAATTTTCGTTATAAGTCGCCTTTGGGACTCTATTTCTGTGTCATTATTGCCTTATTATCGAATAAAATCTTATAATCATTTATCATAATATATCAAAACACGATAAATTATAATATTTCCAAACAATACTAACCAAATCAAATTACCGAAAGGCTAGTTACATTATTAATATATATTATTTTCAAATATATTTCTATAGAAAGAGAATATTCGTTTCTATAAGTTCCCATGCAATTCACGATCAATATAATTAATTAATGAAAATGTCATTGCCATATGTCTGTCTATAAGCGTCAATAGAGTTTAGACCTTAGACACGACTGCGCTATCAAAGCGTATAATAATATAATTAATTTTGTATTGTAATTTGATAGCTAATTGTTGTAGTCTCTGGGTGATAGATTTGTGACGGAGTGTTAAGACACTGCGCTTTTTATTGTCTGCTTACATTCAAGACATGGCGTGTTGAGTGCTGGAATTGTTGTAGCTTAAAAACTTCACGCTGTATCCCGAACAAAGCAGGGTAGGAAGAAGCCTGGAAATCTAGTTTTAAGACATCTCACTAGAATACTTCATTTCTTTCTCTCCGCAAAAATACATGTAATTATAATATATAAATTAAAAAAAAAAAATCAGCTTCACGCTGTATTCCGCACACAGCAGGGTAGGCAGAGGGAGGAACCTGGTGTTAAGATACTCCGTTCCCCACTTTCCGCCGAATTCTGAAGGTATTGCGTGCTGAGTGGCGGAACTCAACGCCGCGCTTTGCCTCGACACCATGGTGAAGACATGAAAATATAAGTGTAAATAAATATTTTACTTCCTCGAGTGGAGATCGAACCTACAACCAGTCGATTTTACAGTCACACTGTGTGCCTCTGCGCCACGAGCGGCCTCAAATATATAGTTTAATAATATAGTTTAATATAATTATATTTTGCTTATGATTTTTCACAGCTCGACCCATTCGTCTCGAATCAAGCAACTCCCGATATCTGATGTAGGAAGATCATTTCAAAATCGTTTCTTAGTCACTAAACCGCACCGCTATACTAGCATTACTTCCAAATGGCCGTTAATATGGACGTGGGCGATAGTACTAAAATTTTATCACTATTTATTATATTAAATCCTATTTGACATAGATCTCTATTAAGCACGCGAAGCTTAAAGGGTAAGTATAAGTCATTGGTTTACCTGTTTTCGCAATATAGCGATAGGTCAATTGTTTTAGTTATCTTTTTTGTGAACACTCTGTTTTCCGTTTTTATTTGTTAATTTTATACTAAAATAGGGAATGGAGTGTCTTAACAATAGGTTCCCTCTGCCTACCTTGCTGGGCGCGGGATACAGCGTTAAGCTGATTTTTTAATTTTAAAGTATGACAATTCAATTAAATTTATGGTACGTGGTGTAGTAAGTAGTACAATAAAAGCTATGATTTTGAAAATCGACCATCACTCGGGAAATGAAAAGACAAAGCACGGCGTTGAATCTCGCAACTCTTCTCCTTCTTCATGATAAAATTTGATGCTGAAAAAAAAATTGAAAATTTTCTGTTCATAGTGGGACGGAGTACTTATGTATGTAAAAATAAATTCATTATTTCACACACGTTAGATGGATCTAAGAGAATTAATGATTTTTTAGTCTTTAAAAATAGAAGATTTTTCATAAGAAATTTAAAGTGAGTGAGGACGGAAATCACTTCCTCTCAGTGTTTTTTACTTATATTTCTTGAAAGTTGGATTATTTCATATTCTTGATTAATGTTTTTTTTCTATTCATAAACAAAATCCATAAAATGTGTATATTCTAAAAAATATATGCATAGGTACTTTTAACATTACGTATCGTATTAAATAAGTTATAACTGAAGAGATTGCCATCTTAGCTTTACGATTTATATTAAATTTTAAGATTAATCTTGTTGTAGGTAAAGCTGCATTAATCTACGTCTGATCTATTCAAATTTGATTATTTCTTGACTATCTGTGACAAAGATAATGAGATAGATTTGACATTTAAAAATTCTATCATTTAATATCAAGAAATTCGGTTCCGGCACTGCATTCGTTATTAATAATATATTAAAAAAAAATTGATTTATTATTTTTTATTAGATTTTCGGTTTTTTTTTATTTTTTGTCAAAATTAGAATACATATATTATAAAAGTACACTCTACATCCATTGTCTTGAATTCGAACCAAAACCTACTAACCTAATAGATTCATAAGAAAGTTCTAACTCTATTTTCAGCTTCACTATATATCCCAATTATAGCAGGTTAGGGAACAAGGTTAGGCAGAGGGAACCTAGTGTTAAGACAATCCGTTCCCCACTTTCCACCAAATTTTCGAGGTATTGTTGAGTGGCGGAACTCAACGCCGGACTTTTGCCTTGATGCCAGAGCGAGGAAATGAAACTATTAATAAATAACAATTTATTTCCTTAAGCGGAGGTCGAACCCACAACCGTCGCGTTGCAGTCACACCTTGTGCTTCTGCGCGACGACGACGGCCTCAATAATTGTTTTTATTATTAAATTCAAGAAATAAATAATAGTTTTTTTGTCAGCTTCACGCTGTAGCCCGCATACAGCAGGGTAGGCAGAGGGAACCTAGTGTTAAGACATTCTGTTCCCCACTTTCTGCCGGATTCTGGAGGCATTACGTATTGAGTGGCAGAACTCAACGCCGCGCTTTGCCTCGACACCAGAGCGAAAAAATGGAAATATAAATTTAAGTAAATATTTCATCTCAAGTGGGGATCGAACCCACAACCAGTCGGTTTTACAGTCACACTTTGTGAAACTGCGAAACGACTGGCCTCAAATAATAGTGTAAGCTAAAAAAAAAAATCATATAAGCCTATTATAAACTAAAGATAAGGTTTCTGATAGAAAATCTGATAAAATAAACAACATTGGACAAATGTCAAGCCGGAATATAATAATATTGTCACGAATCTTGTGTTGTTTTAACGTAATATTTTCAAATCTAGCTTGTTATTATTTTTGACATAATAGAATTTTTATGTACTCCTAGTGGGATCTGAATTGATATATCTACAATTAAAAACCAGTCAAGTGCGAGTCGTTCTCGCCGATCGAGGATACCGTAATTTCAGAATTGAGGCCAACAGGAAGTAGAACTTATAAAAATTATTAAATTTAAGTTTGCGAGCGCGGATTGTGGGTATTCTTGCATATCTACGTACAGTCATTTCGTTTCAAATGTTACTATTATAAGTTTATAATATAGCTTTTACTTTACACTTTTCACATTATGTCATCATAACTGTAGTCCATGAAAAGTATCCTATAGATTTGAAATTCACTTGTCTATATGATAAATGCTCGTATCTTTTAATTGCTTTAGAAGCTTTACGTGACTTAGAAGCTTTATATTTTCAGCCCTAAGCGAATTTATGGCGCGAGCGAGACTATAAATGGCCAAAGATCTCGATAATGGTCGTGACAAACAAACAAACGGACAATAAAATCTTATCTCTTTTTCCTTATGAAAGCTAAAAATTTCTACTTGAAAATTGTCTTAAAATATAAATGATATCAAACACATACTATCAAAATTATTAAAGATTCATAAAGTATTAACATATCTTTTTAGAAAACGTATAAAAATTTGAACATAGCGGGTTCGAGTCCCGCTATGTTCAAATTTTTATAGGTTTTCTAAATAAGTATTTTTCTTTTCTAAGTGTGGAATAACACTTTAAATGTTTAAAAATAAGTATTAACATATTTACAAGGAAGCCGATACACAAGTTAGTCGCAAATCATAAATAATACTTATATTACATCAGAAAACGACAGTGTCACAGCGACAAACAACATAAGCTGCGAATTCATCTAATATATGCAAATCGATACAATAAAACGCAATATTCATGAATAATTTAATAAAATCCGTCAGTTAGGTAACAAAAATGATTTAGTAACGTATTTATAAATGTCCACGTATAAATTAAAAGTAGAGGCAAAGCGCGGCGTTGAGCACCGCTACTCAACACACAATGCCTCCAGAACTTGGCGGAAAGTGGGGAACGGAGTGTCTTAACACTAGGTTCCCTCTGCCTATCCTGCCATGTGCGGGATACAGCGTGAAGCTGATTACTTATGCATAATTTAAGAAAATCCGTCAGTTAGGTAACTAAAATGATTTAGTAACGTATTTATAAATGTCCACGTATAAATTAAAAGTCGAGGCATAGCGCGGCGTTGAGCACCGCCACTCAACACGCAATGCCTCCAGAACTTGGTGGAAAGTGGGGAACGGAGTGTCTTAACACAAGGTTCCCTCTGCCTATCCTGCCGTGTGCGGGATACAGCGTGAAGCTGATTTTATTACTTATGCATAATTTAATAAAATCCGTTGGTTAGGTAACAAATATGATTTACTAAGGTATATATAAATGTCCGCGTATAAATTAATAAATATAAACATTGAAATTAAATTATACGAAAGTGCTAGTTATATACTACTAAATTGCGTTAAGAGTTGGCTTTCTAAAATCGACGTTGATTAAATGGAGGCGCATCACTTTGGGTATACGCAACCAATTTGGCAGCCTGACCCCGTTTTGATAACGTTTTGACGGAATTGTGCGCGTTACATGGCTTTAGATATGCTTCTGCTTTTAGCTTGGGTTGAGTAATAAGTTTAATGATTCTAAGGTGAAGTAATGACTATATAGTTGTTTGTCATTTTAAAGAGATTTGCCATATCTATTCTTAATAATATAAAGCATATTATTTTTTTTTGGTTGAACGCTAATTAATTTTGGAAACTGCTGATTCGAATAAAAAAAAAATTATGTTCCATTGTCATATCGAGGAAGGCTATTGGGTAAAGACCACGTTAATCATTTCGATGCCCGAACCACCATCACCTCGACCAGCTGTACTTCATCACAGTTGTACATTAGGAACATTGAGTATATTGGGTACTTAGACACAATGAGTCGTGTGTCAGACAATTTTTGTTCTTTTCTTCTTTCTTTAATTTTGGTCTCAGCCACAAGTAAATTTGTTGGTTGATTGTAACAAATTCAATCAACACGACGAATCTAAATCGACCTTTCTTCATGCAGATATATGTCTTTATGAAAAAAAAAGTTTATAAAAGTAAATTTAGAATTAGAGTTAGAATTAAAAATCAAATTAGGTTCACGCTGTATCCCGCACACAGCAGGTTAGCAGGGGGAATCTAGTGTTAAGTCACTCCGTGCCCCACTTTCCGCCGAGTTCTGGAGGCATTGCGTGTTGAGGGGCGAAACTCAACGCCGCGCTTTGCCTCGACACCAGAGCGAAGAAATGAATATATAAATGTACATAAATATTTCATTTTCTCATGTGGGGATCGAACTCAGAATTAAAATTTGTAATAATCATTTGTGATTGATGATCTTTACAAAATATATGAAATATATGAAGTTATTTACATATCTATATTAGTCTAACATTATGTAATTACGGAGACAGCGTCGTTACCTAAACGAAATACGGCGTTAAGCCGTTAGCGCTATAGGTATTAAATTGTAGAAATTCATACTCACGTATTACATGTCAATCCTAAATTAATGTCTCATTTAGTTCTATCTATTCCGTGACACGTGAAAGATGTGTAAGGATATGTGAAGATAAAATATGATAGCGTATTACAATACCCATATGTTTTTTCTCACATTAAGCAGCAAGATGGTAAGGTAGCAAGTAAGCAGCAGGATAGTAGCAAGATGGTAGACCGAAACCGAGATGGCGAGACGTACTGGACCGTTACAGGCCTGAAAGATCTTTGCCGAACAATGGGACAGCACAGGCTAACATAAAAAGAATACTTAGAAAGGCAGAGGGAACCTAATGTCAACATCTTCTGTCATTTTTGCGACGCAACGGCTTTGTCTGAGAGCGAAGAAAATATTTAAAATATATTCATTGTACAACATACAAGTAGAAATCAAACCCACAGCCATCGCTTTTACAGCCAGACATAATTCCATTCCACGACTACGACCGCCTCATATTTAATTATTTGTATGTATATCTAATTCTATACTCTAACTCATTTTAAATGGCAACAAATTAGGGTCGGTCATTCTATTGTTCAAAATCAGCTGGAATTAAAGATTATCAAATTACCATCTAATAAGTATAAACATTTGGACAATAAACATCATGCTGTGTTCACATTAGTTAGTAATAGCGTGACCGCTTGTTGTTCAGCACTTTTTATAGTTCAAGGTTTGATAAGTCTTGTGTTTGATTATTTATCATCGCCATAGGACCTTTTGAGAGCAATTTCTTGGGTTCCGTACCTTTTAAGAAATAAAGGAACTACGGCCTCATGATTTCCTGTAAATATCGTATTTCTACATGGACTTAAAAAATATATGGATGACAACATAATAGAGTATTTCGGAATGACCTATATTTATGAAATTTGGCACCTAGCATCTACAGGTAGTATTAATTCAGAAACAAAAACTCTGAGAAAACGTTATTTATTGAATTTGTGAAAAACTTTTTTTGGTTGAATTTGTCAAAAACTTTTTTTGTGAAAAATTTGTGGTTGAATCCCAAAAAATAATAGCCATAAAAAGGAGGCAAAATTTAGTATTAAAGCCGCTAGTTTAAGTGAGGAATCAGATGAAATAGCTCTGGCTAAGCTAAGCTTGAATTTCAGAAAAAGCTCGAGACCTCCAATTTTTGTACGGAACCCTCAGCGAGCGCTACTCACGCTTGTTCGATTTTTTTAGATATAACAAGTATAAAATTTTATAGCCAGACCTTTCCACAATGCTGCAAGACGCAAAGTGTTAGAGTAGGCTAAGGTAACCCTTGTAGGAAGACCGCGACAGGTTGTAAGTTCGATTCTCATTCGAGTAAATGACATATTTAAGTTCCGCCACTCAACACGCAAAACCACCAGAATTCGTCGGTTCCCTCTTCTACCCTGCTATGTGCAGGATACAGCGTGAACATAAAAACAAAGATAATGTCTTAAACGATTTTTGTCAAATCATTACAACATTACAAGTCCATTTAGCACGTAGCAATTACTAGAACAAGTGCACACGCTTGTTTACTCGCACCGCTAATGTCCCGAGGCTGGCCGTCGCGTTGATTGGGTGAATTACCCGTGATTATGCCCCTCGGTCACTTGCGTTGTGGGTAACAATTATATCATTGTTTTCAACGACAAATAGTCGTGAGATATGAATAAATTGCTAACGTATATTTGATTTCGTGTGGTGTTGTGCTGTAATTGGTTTAATGTATGTATGTAGATGTGTCAACTTTTGATTTGCCTGTAGAGTTTTTTATTTTCAAGTTGTTAGAATTTTATTATGTTTTTTTTATGAACGTTTTTTTTAAAGTAAGTAATAATTAAAGTAAGTAGGATTTTTTAATTAAATAAATAAAAATAGTCGAATAATTAAAATGCTTTCTATAATCTGTAATATATATATATAAACAGAAAAAAAGAAAAGAAAAGAAAAAGAAAATGTTTATTTTTAGTGATAAGTATCACCAAAAATAAATACCAATAATAAAAAGTAATATTGATATAAAAATCCAATCAACAAACAAAATTATGAACGCAAAAAAAAATAATAAAACACTACCTAAAAACATACAAAAACACAAACACTCATCAAAGAAAAACACTAAAACAAAAATCAATTTCACAGCTAGCTTCTTGAAAACATTTAACATTAAACTGAACTTTATAGCTGATAACAACTATAAAACGATTTCAAAATCGATTCCAACGCCGCAACGACACAGCTTTTATCGAATCGATCTCTGATATAATAAAGCACAATACACACCCACTCATAATTAAAGTAATAAGTCTCGTTCTCACCGACGATGGTTTGCACAATCCGCTTAGTCAGCCAGTGTGGGTACTAGAGGCAAGTGTTGTAACTGCGCCACTTGACTCGCCCGTGTCAACGCACCTACGCTTTGAATTCGATTGTCATAGATTCAATCTAAAAAGCAACGTTTATCAGAGGAGTAAATGTTTTGTAATATAAGTAGTGTCTTACTAGCAGGTTAGGCAGAGGTGAACCGGGAACCTAGTGTTAAGGTATTCGGTTACGATTAGTGCACTTCCGTTTCCCGTTTGGTAGTATTTACTATAGTAGTATCGATTTGATTTGAATGTCGCATGTTGAAATTATCAAAAAATATAAAAAAAGTATATCATATACATACCAATGTTGGAAGGTTAATAAAACCAGACTAAGTGGCATGTATGTTGATAATAAGATTAGGTAGAGCCTTGACTGCGGTTTTTTCTATGGCAAACGAGAGTACGTACGGGTCACCTGATGGTAACCGATCACCGCCGTCCACGATGCCGAGTAAGACCAGAGGACCTACAGATGCCGGCCTTTGAGGTGGAGATAGACGAGCTTTATAACACAGCGTTGATCAATGCATTGTTTGAAAGCTTTATGGCATTCAGGAACTAAAATTGATTGGTTTATGATTCAAAATACACAAAAAAAATATTGGCCAATGTAAAAATCTAAGTAACCATTTATCACAAATGTTTTGTAAAATATAAATCAGTCTTGGCGCAGGGGCATAAAGTGTGACTGTAAACCGATCTACTCGAGGAAATGAAATATTTTTTCAATTTATATTTGCATTTCTTCGCTCTGGTGTCGAAGCAAAGGTCGGCGTTGAGCTCCACCACTCAACACGTAATGCTCTCAGAATTCGGCGTAAAGTGGGAACCGGAGTGTTTTAACACTGGCTACCCTCTACCTACCCTTCTGTGTGCGGGGTATAGTTGATTTTCCAAAAGTAACGTTAACTTTATTTATATACTAGCGATCACAAGCAAAAGCGGCTTTATCTGCTTAAAGTTATTGTTATATTTACAAACACAAAATATTTACATAAATTGTTATTCTGATGTTTTCTGATGATCCTATGTGTTATTCTGTCTGAACTATATTACTAAAAAGTTTAATCTGAATCAGTCTAGCAGTTTTTGCGTCAAACAAACATCCATTTTCACTAGTTTTCACATTTTTAATATTAGTAGGATATTACTATAATTTCAAAAAGTATAATTTATATTTAAAAAATATAAATTCCTAATATAATGAATTCAAATTTCAATAAAAAAATATTTATCATTTGCGTGTTCATCTAAATCATTGGTTCCCAACCAATGGTCCGCGGACCACCAGTGGTCCGCAGAAGCCTAAATATGGTCCGCGAACGATTTTAATGATGACTGGGGATGGTGACTGGGGATGGTGACTGGGGATGGTGACTGGGGATGGTGAGGCGAAGTTTCTGTTTGATTATCACAGTTAATTTTTAGTACACCTAAACGCATAGGGGTCCCTGCTACCAAGTATAAAATAAAAGTGATCTTTGATCAAGAAAGGCTTGGGAACCCTGATCTAAATCATCACCAATACAAATTTATTAAAAAAAAATCCCATACCGAAACGCAACATTATTAAATTGACTACTGTACCTTAATATATTCACTATTCTGAAATCAAACTTGTTATCTTATTACAATGTGTAAATCCATTATTATGATAAAACGACGACTCCTTTTGAAGAGAACTAACATTTGCCTGTGATTTACTTTGTGAGAATAGCGAAAATGTTATAAGGTATCGGTTGTACAGAAAGGCTTTTAATAAAGTGGAAAACCTTAGTCACTTATATCCTTGTTGTTTTTCTTACCATTCTTTTTAGTATATCTATATGTAAAAATATAAATTTTTGTTAATAACGTCGCCTTAAAAAGTAATATTAATAGAAAAATCCAATCAACAAACAAAATTATGAAAGCAAAGAATAATAATAAAACACTACGTAAAAACACACAAAAACATAAACACTCATCAAAGAAAAACACTAAAACAAAAATCAATTTCACATAAAAATTACACATATAAATTTTTGTGTAATTTTTTTTAGTCTATTAAAACAGGATGTAATATTTAACAAACACTAAACAGTTTTATCCAATATTTAACTACATAGCTTATTATTGTATACTATAATTCCTCAAACGGTGCGCAGCGTTATGTTCCGCCACTTAACGCGCGTATATCTCGAGAAATCTCTTAGAAATATCTCGAGAATTCTTTGGAAATTGAAAAAAGGAAGTGCCTTAATGGAAACGAAGTGACTCCCAGACCCCTTTGACTACCTTCTAGCTAGTATTGCAGAGTTAACAACAGCTTAATATCTCAAACGGTAATTTCACTAGTACTAACTAACAATATACTTGATTAAGATATAACAATTTCAATATTCTAAATAACCTCTATATTACATGAGTCAAGACTCGAGAGTAGCATTGTATAGCGGAAACACGTGGGCGCGCTAAATGATAAATGTTAATCTATAAATTTGGTAAATTAAATTTTAAATGATTTTTGACGTGAATTGCGTGTTTAAATAATATTATGTTGGTTCACAATAAATTAAATTGAAATTTCATAATTTTTGTTATTTATTCTCCAAATATTCGTAGTTACGTAATAACAGATATTTTTGTGTTTTTTTTTACATTTTTTAAAGTGTTGTTCCACACTTAGGAAAGAAAAATACTTAATAAGGACACTTTGGAAATCGTCGAAGAGGCGCGGGTTCAAATTCCGCTACGTTCCAATTTTTATACGTTTTCTTATTATGTAGAAATTTTTTTAAAATCTAAAAGGTATCTAACATAATATCTTATTAGGTGAAACTGTTCTGATTAATAAAGTTAAACAGGTGCAATGTGTCACACATTTATTTTGTTTAAATTAAAGCATATTTATCCGATGTTTTCAAGATTCTTTTATATGTAATTTTATAATTTTTTTTTCAATATGCATATGAAGATCATAAGCACAACAGAAAATGCGTGACGCAGAACGCTGATATTTGGCATGTCGTTTCCTTGGTTCATAGGAGCACTTAAAAAAGATCCCAGAAATTGCTGCGGGAACAGAAAAACAAGATTTCACATACAGTTTCACGCAAACGGTGTTTCGGGCTACAACTAGTCAGGAATAAGAAAAGGCGAATCTTATTTCAGGAAAGTGACCATAAGATTGCTCCAGAAGTCCTATCTCATATGGGATTGGTATAGTTTTTCATAAACATTGAAAACTTTTTTTACGTCCGTTCCCCACTTTCTGCCGAATCCTGGAGGCATTGCGTGTTAAGTGGCAGACCTCAACGCCGCGTTTTGCCTCGACACCAGAGCGAAGAAATGGAAATATAAATTTAAATAAATATTTCATCTCCTCGAGTGGGGATCGAACCCACAACAAGTCGGTTTTACAGTCACACTTCGTGCCGCTGCGCAACGACTGGACTACTAGTCAGGAATAAGAAAAGGCGAATCTTATTTCAGGAAAGTGACCATACGATTGCTCCAGAAGTCCTATCTCATATGGGATTGGTATAGTTTTTCATAAAAATTGACTTTTTTATGAAAAACTTTTTTTGCCCCATGAAATAATTTCCATAACTGAAAAATGTATAAGGACCAAATAATCACATATATCCATCCATGTTTTGTAAATATAACAACTGCCTGTTCATAGCCACCTCAGTTTTATTAACCGCTTTAGAGCGTACATCGTTAAATTTTAGTTCGTAGAATATAAATAAATTGTAAGAATTATAAAAAATAAGCAATCAAGAAGCCGCAGTGTTGGAACAATCACGTCAACACCCTTTTAAATTTAGTTACGAGTATAAAAGTATCAGAATATATAATATTTTCATTTCTTCGCTGTAGCAATAAGGTTGAGTTCTGCCACTCAATATACAATGCCTCGGAAAATTCGGCGGTAAGTGGAGAACGGAATCTTAACACTACGTTCCCTCTGCCTTCCCTGCTCTGTGCAGGATACAGCGTGAAGCTAAAACATTCTGTTCTCTTTCCACTCGTTAACAAGACGTGTTGGGTTTACAAAATAAATGATTGAGAAATAAAAAAAAGTATCGTAAATATTATAAATTATTTATATCTCTTTATAGAGATATAAATAATTTATAATATTTAGGAGGCCGGTAGTGGCGCAGGGGCATAAAGAGTGACTTTAAAACCGACTGGTTGTGAGTTCGATCCCACTCGAGGAGATGAAATATTTACTTAAATGTATATTTTCATTTCTTCGTTTAGGTGTTGAGGCAAAGCTCGGCGTTGAATTCTGCCACTCAACACGCAATGCCTCCAGAATTCTTCAAAAAGTAGGGAACGGAGTGACTTAACACTAGGTTCCCTCTGCCTACCCTGCTGTGTGCGGCATACAGCGTGAAGCTGATTTAATTTACTTTTTATTTCTTTATATTCAAAATAAATCACTTAAAACAACTATTTTAGTAAAGATAGCTAATATCCACCAAAATTGTATAAAGCATTGTTTCAACTAAATACGATAGAATAGTGACCTTTTCCACATACAGTACGAAGGTCGAGTGGAGATGGTTTCACAGTATTTTTAAAATAATCGAGGTTGTTCATGTAATGGTTGCGTGCATAACAAATATGAATTATACGCGTCTCGATTAAATTACTTTTTGTATTTTGTGTCAGAATTTGATGACTAAATTTGAAATTTTTATTTGTAAAATATCAGCAATAAAGTGATATTTCAGTGAAAAAAAAAATTTTGACACTATTTTTATCTTATTAAATGTGTTTATCTATCGATAAATTTGTATTTAAATTAAATATTTTTCTATAAAATTATTTGATACAAGCCTGTGACTGTAAAAGCAGATTGTGGGTTCGATTACCACTCAAGGAAATAAAGTATTTGATATTTTCATTTCTTCGCTCTGATGTCGAGGCTAAGCACGCCGTTGACTTCCGTCACTTAACGTGCAATGCCCACAAAATTCGGCAGAAAATGGGAAACGGAGTATCTGAACTCTATTTTCCCCCAGCGGTTAGCTTAAAAAAGTTTAATATACGACGCCATCTTGTCACGTGATCTGTCAAACCACGACATTATTTTTACAGCAACCTAACAACACTGTTTTTTTTCTTATACAACATCTTACATTATACATATAAATGTTATATTTAATAGAAACGACCACTGCAATAAAAAAAACGCATTAATCATTAATTTTAAACGGCTATTCGATAAAAACCGTTCAGTGGCGTCTCCATTATGATACAATAACTATTATATTAGATTTAAGTATAAAACGAGTCAAACGTTACTTTATGCAAATATTCACCGTTCTACTTTACACTATCGTTTGCAAAAGATCTGCCATCGCCCATGATTTACGTAAACTTTTGATAGATGGACAACTATTTTAAAATATATGTATTCGTGTTAACCCAAATATTTTAGTAAATTATAATAAAATCACGCTTCACTTTTTTTGAACCCCACACAGAGGCAGTCCCTCTGCCTCCAAGTGTTAATACACTCCATTCCTCATTTACCGCCGAATTCTGGAAGCATTGCGTGTTGAGTGACGAATTCACCGCTATCTTCAACACCAGATCGAAGAAATTAAGATATAAATTTAATTAAATATTTAATTTCCTCGAGTGGGGTTCGAACCCACAACCAATCGCATTTACAGTCACTTTTTGTGCCCATATACCACGACTGGCCTCAATCAAAGTATTGTAGTATCGAAATAAAATTTGATAATATTTCACGTTTTATAGGCCATTTTTAAGTATCTATTATAGTTTCGATGGACTACCCGACAAGGTTGATACTAACTAAACAGTTAATTTGTGTTATTAGACAACATTTCCAAACTTCATGATTCATCCACACTCATACAGATTTTTGTTTGTATGTGCTTCATGTTGTAATGTTCTCGTTACTTCAAATTTTGCTCGACATGTGTTGATTAAATAAGAATTTGAACTAAAAAGTCGTGGGAATTCAGGTTGTTTACTTAATGTAGATTTTTTTTTGTGTCACCTACTTTTATTGTTTAAGAAATAGGTTGTTTAATAAAAATGGTCAATATGGTCTAAAAGTTATAAGCTCAAAATTTCATCTTTTCAGAAAATTACCCGTAAAAGGTAAAGGAGGAGGAGGAAAAAGTAAAAGTAAGATGATAAAATAAAATACGAAAAAACTTCCTTTCGACAAAGAGTTTTTGAAGAAATTATAAAATGTATTTTTAACATTTTCTTAAAGTGTTATTTCACACTTACGAACTGCAGTTTTTTCTAAATATTACCTAATTGCGCTTGCGCAACCCATAATTATTAACTGAATTAAATTTACAATTACTAATGTGACAATAACAGTTATTTTGAATATTTTTTGGAATACTATAAATATTATAAAAGTTGTTCCGGCTATAGCTTTTAACAATGTAAAATTGTTAAATTGTTTTGACTTCTTCAATCTGATAAAATAACACTTAGTTTCGTCATTAACAGATAGAAAAACGTAACGGAGTGTCTTCACATTAGATTCTCTCCGCTTGCCCACTAAAAAACAGAGAATGCGTAAAGCTAACAAAAATACTGTTCGTACAAAGCTAGTGTGCGTCACTAGACTAAATATAAGAGGGAAAGGTGATTGACTGATCTATCAAAGCCCAGCTCAAACCACTAGACGAATCGATCTGGTATTTGGCACGAATATCTGAGGCTTATCTATAAAGTGACCAATTTGAGTATCGGTCAAAAATGTTATTAAATGTATTAAGTTTATTTTAAAATAATATATTATTAAATTATAATATTTTTGAGGTCAGTCGTAGTGCAGGGGCTCAAAGTGTAACTGTACAATCGACTGGTTGTGGGTTTGATCTCAACTTGAGGAGATGAAATATTTATTTAAATTTATATTTTCATTTCTTCGCTTTAGTGTCGATGCAAAGCGCGGCGTTGAGTTCCGCCACTCAACACGCTATCGCTCCAGAATGCGGCGGAAAGTGAGGAACGGAGTATCTTAACACTAGGTTCCCTCTGCCTACCCTGCTGTGTGTGGGATAGGTACAGCGTGAAGCTGATTAAATTATTTTTCAATATAGCAATTGGTAACTTATATAGAAATAAAAATCTATATGAATCTTTTTTAGTCATAGTCAAGTAATTTTTGGTAATCAAAAATTACATTTAAAATAATATGATGATTATTCTTGCAGTAATCCCTTTATTTTATTATTATAATGTTAGGTTTTATAAAAAAGAGAAAAAATAAAAAAAATAAATCAGCTTCACGCTGTATCCCGCACACAGCAGGGTAGGCAGAGGGAACCTAGTTAAGACACTCGGTTCCCCACTTTCTGCCGAATTCTGGAGGCATTGCGTGTTGAGTGATTGTCAATATAAAGAGGAATTCCGGATACGGCATCGAGGCTAGACGTATATACTGGTGAAGTAATAAAATAGAAGAGTGCATAAGTGAGTTTTATTATTATAATATAAAAGTAACAATTAAAAATGAAAATAAATAATATTAAGAACATTTTCTATTTCCATCTAAATAAAATATTTTTACAAGCTCCTAATAATAGAGCTATTTGTTCTAAACTTAACAAAACAAAAAATGAATAATTTATATTATGCAACATATAACCTCTAACGAAATTCACAAATAACTATTATAAATTGGCCACCGATTCAAAATCGCAACAAACTTAAAAGAATTTTTTAAACATTTTTAAAGTGTTACACTTAGGAAAGAAAAATACTTATTTAGAAAACGTATAAAAATTTGAACATAGCGGGACTCGAACCCGCGCCTCCTGAAAACTGACCAGGCGCTCTGACCACTAAGCCATACGTTTTCATCAAGCTACATCGAAATACTCTTGTTACAACTTATTTATGTTGCAACAAGCGGTTTCCAGGAGGCGCGGGTTCGAGTCCCGCTACGTTCAAATTTTTATACGTTGTCTAAATAAATATTAAAAGAAATTTACTCTAAAAACCCAACGTAACATCAATACACGAACTCCAAAAGAATGCTTCTAAGGCAACAATCAACTAAAGTGGTTCGTCCAATGTCACCGTAATTTAGGCAAATCGAATCTCGCAATAGAATAGCGTGAAGGTTGCATTGACTCACGATCTGTGACGTCATGTAGTGATTACTATAATTGTCATCAGCATTAGGGCTGCCATTTGGATTTGTTGTAAAGAATTAAATATATTGCAATATGGTTTTTAATTTAGTATATTTAGTGCAGTGGTTCCCAACCAGTGGTCCGTGAACGATTTTAATTTTATGACTGGGGATGGTGGGGCAAAGTTTCTGTTTAATTATCACAGTAAATTTTTATTACATCAAAATACAAAGTGGTCCCTGCTCCCAAGAATGACATAAAAGTGGTCCTTGATTAAGAAAAGGTTGGGAGCCCCTGATTTAGTGTATTAGAAAAAGAGGCCAGTCGTGGCGCAGGGACACAAAATGTGACTGAAAATCGACTGGTTGTGGGTTCGATCCCCACTCGGGGAGATGAAATATTTACTTGAATTTATATTTCCATTTCTTCGCCCTGGTGTCGAGGCAAAGCTCGGCGTTTATAGTTCTGCCACTCAACACGCAATGCCTCCAGAATTCGGCAGAAAGTGGGGAACGGAGTGTTTTAAGACTAGGTTCCCTCTGCCTAACTTGCTGTGTGTGGGATTTATTTTGATTTAGTGTATTAGAATTTGTTTATATTTATTTATTTATTTTTAGATATTTTGCTTTGCTTGTATTATCTGTTATTACTTCTTGTTAAATTTCAATATTGTAGATCCACAGAAAGTACCCTACATGTTTTGATTACGTGGCGAAATGCAGCAAAAAACAATGCATAAACGCTTTTGTTGAATCAGAAACTTATTTTTTCTCTCCAAAAGAACGGTAGATCTCGTATATATTTGGTATTTGTTTCAGCTTGACACCTCCACGCCATATGGAGAAAAAGGGTTTTGATAGACGGATAAACATTCAAACAGACAGACAAACAGACATACAGCAAAGTAGTTCTATAAAAGTTACGTTTTTTTATCTTTCGACATACGGAATCCTAAAAATAATAATCCATAATCTGTGCAAGCTATAAAAAAATTAAATGACAAACTTAGGTACCCACGTCTTATAAGAACTGTGTCACCATAATTTAGACTAATCGAATTTTGATTTCGAAGCGTGAAGGTTGCATCACCTGAATGTGCAATGTCATACATAATGATGAGTGAGATCCAGATATAGAGCTTCGGTTATTATTGATCATATTGCTTTTTACTTTCAGTATTTAGTTGTTTTTTAGGGTTTGTGGTCCATCTGCAAAGACCATATATATAGAGATCACATGGAGGTATTAATGTTATATTAATATTGACTGAATGATATCTTACAATATAAATAAATATGAATCAGAAAAATGAAAATTATTTATATTTTATTGAAAAAATTATTTGAAACTTGTATATGTAGTTCATCATCTATATATATAAAAGGACTTGTGCTGACTGACTGAGGTAAGACGCACGCAGAGCCGTAACCGCTGATGGTAGAAACGTGAAATTTGGGCAGATGTTTATTTTCATATTCTGGACATCCACTAAGAAGGGAATTTGAAAAATTTTAACCCTAAAGGGATGAAATAGGGGTTGAAAGTTTGTATGGAAAAAAAAAATAATCTGTACCGATTTTTATAAAATTTGTAATTCAGCCTCTTAAAAATATTTCATTGAACACGTGTTTCATGGTTTTTAAAAATTCACCCTCTAAGGGTTCAAATAAGGGGTTGAAAGTTTATATGGAAAAATCTTTAAATTGCCACCGATTTTTATAAAAATTTAAATTCAGACTTTTAAAAATATTTTATTGAACACGTGTTTCGTGGTTTTTTTTGAATTCACTCCTAATAAGCGGGCGCAGCCGCGCGCGCCCTCTAGTTTCATATAAAATTCATGTGCGTATGCAAGCGTCAATTTGTGGAACTCATTCGCCGCATAATCAAAATCTATAGGGAATTCCCTGTTGACCTGCAATTATGGAATTTGAAGGAAATATCTTAAGTTTGTATACATTCTTGGATTTGACACGGATACCTTGCACTTGGCTGTTTTGGTTTAAATAGATTCCATATATAGTTTTTCTTCGAATAGACATAACTTTAAGACTTTACGTTTCCCATTTTTTTGCACAATTTCGAAACCAGAGCGAAATGAAAATATTTCATTTACTCGCGTGGGGATCGAACCCATAATCGTCGCGTTGACAGTGACACGCTTTTACAACTGCACCACGACGGCCTCAAGTATCTATGTAAGAGAGATTTATCTTTACGAAAATTTAAAACAGAAAACCCAAGAGTGTAAGTAGGAACCACGCGTTTATGATATTATTAATATTTATTATTATGGATAAGTTTCTTAACAGCTTCTATTATGTCTCCAAAGACAATTAAATTATCCGCCTACATTCAGTATATCATTGATTTCTGATGATCTGATGTGAAGAAGTATTAATAAATTAATTGTGAAATCATTTAAAAAATTGCGTAACAATATATTTTTTTTTGTAAAAGTATATTATATAAATATGCGTTCCCGATTTAAAATCCGTATGACAAAATCATAAAAATTTAATGAAATTATTGACGATATAAGCTTTGAGTGCTTTTTTCATCTTCACGCAGTATCCCGCACGCAATAGGGTAGCGAACCTGGGAATCTAGGATCCACTCCCATTTACCGCTTTCCGCCGAATTTTCGAGGAATTTACGTATTGAGTGGCGGACTTTGCCTCGTTACCAGAACAAGAAACTGACAATATTAAATATTTCATTTCTTCAAGTGAGCATCGAACCGACAATCTGTTGCGTTTACAGTATAATAATAGTAAATATCATCTTTACTCATTGAACTAACAAGTTCGTAGTGATAGTAAGCTGAGTTGGAAGCGCAATCACTACTTGCGGAAATATATTATTTTCATTTGGGGCCGTTCAAGTATTACGTAAGCACTGTAGGGGGGTGGGGGGTCTTGGATTTGCTTATTTTTGATGACATGGGGGGTGGGGGGTCTAGCTAGTAATTACGTAAGCAGAAGTTATTTATTTTTTCATATATATTATGGCTATATTTGGTAGACATATGTATGGTAGACGATATAACTATTAGTTTTATAATATAATATATAAGTTTATTATATCTATTTAGCGGGAATGGCACATTGTCAAGAGTCTTAATTTAAAATTTTATAATAATTTGTGATGATTTTTCCATACAAATTTCAACCTCTTATTTGCACGGGTGAATTAAAATAAACCACGAAACAAGTGTTCAATGAAATATTTTTAAGAGTCTGAATTTAAAGTTTTATAAAAATCGGTGCTGATTTCGATTTTTTCCAAACAAACTTTCAACCCCTATTTCATCCCTTTAGGGTTAAAATTTTTCAAATTCCCTACTTAGTGGATTTCCAGAATTCGAAATTATAAATCTGTCCAAATTTCACGTTTCTACTATCAGGGGTTACGGATGTGCGTGCGTTTTACCTCAGCCAGTGGGAACATGTCCTTTTATATATATGTAGATACAAATAAAATATCAATAAAAAATACCTTAAAAAAAAATTATATGCCAATGTTTACGTAAGCATTGGGGGAGGGGGTAAGAGGAATGCTTATTTTTGATGACATAGGGGAGGGGGGGGTCAATAATTGCAAAAAAACTGCTTACGTAATACTTGAATGGCCCCTTTCTCCGCTCTGGACAAAACCAGGGTAGTGTTGCGCTCTCCGACATGTAATGTCTTGGATTAGGGCAGAAATTGAAGAATGGAGTGTCACAAATTTTATACTGCCTGTTTCATATATGGAACACAGCTTGAAAAAAATTACATAAATTATAATTTTAGTAAATAAAATCTACTAATTTCTCATAAGCATCTTAGAAAATCTACAGTTTTAGTCACAACAAAAAAAATGCCAAAAAATGCTATTCTATGAAAACAACTTAGATTTATATTCACAAATCAACATCCAATATTATGGAAACGACTCAATCGTATCACATTTCTTGATAAATTTTATTAATATTATTATAATTAAATTCTTATTTTGCCACTTTAATAATATACAGCTACCGGTGTTATTTTACCTTTTATCATCTGTACCATCTTAAATCATTTTGAGGTGGATTTTTATGCATTTTGCATGTTGTCTCTTAATTTCTTCGAAACTTTATGGTCTCAACAATCGATAAGATCGCTGTCACTGACACAAACTGGTTTGTGTTACATAAAAAATATAATTAAAAAAGTATGTTTTTACAAAAATATATATGTATATACAGATAAAAAAATAATAATTACGGTTATTATTTTTTTATAGTGTTGGTACAAACAACCCTTGTTTTAAATAATATATTTATTTTAAATAATTGAGGCCAGTTGTGGCGCATATGCACAAGCGTATGACTATAAAAGCTACAGGTTTTGAGGTTGTGGGTTCGATTGTCAACCGAGGAACTGAAATATTTATTAATATAATATCATTAGGTGAGTTTCTCTGATAACGAGACAAAGCGTGGCGTTGAGTTGCGCCACTCAAGATGCAATACCTCCAGAAGCCTAGTGGAGAAAGAAAGTGCCTTTATGGTAACGGAGAGTCTTAACATTAGGTTCCAAGTTTCTCTTTGCTTAACTTACAGTCCGGGATACAACGGGAAGTTAAAAAAAATATGAATAACTACTTTAATCACATGAGCTTTTCGACGCCCATTTTTTACTTATAAATCTATTATTAAAAATATTAACATTATAGTCAAAATATACAAAATTCGTAACCCTAAAAATGAACCTGTGACCTTGGAAGAACAAAAGTCATCAATTAATTGAAGTTGACAACAACTTAATGAGTTTCTTTTTATTTAAAACGTATTAAAAATATCACTTAACGATTTACGATTCGAACAAAAGGCTATTAACATTAGTACTAAAGGCCTGTATATAATAATTTAGTGTATTCGTAATAAATATTATTCTGTCATTATTTATCAAAAATTGAGGCACAATGTGTGACTGCTGGTTGTGGGTTCGATCCCCACTCGAGTAAATGAAATATTTACTTAAATTTATATTTCCATTTCTCCGCTCTGGTAACGAGATAAAACGCGGCGTTAAGTTAAAATAAAATCACTGATTACTACTGGAGGCATTACGTGTTGAGTGGCGGAACTCAACGCGGTTCTTAGCCTAGACACCAGAGCGGAGCAATGGAAATATAAATTTTAATAAATATTTCATATCCTTGAGTGAGGATCGAACTCACAACCAGTCGATTTTACAGTCATAATTTGCGCCTCTGCGCCACAACTGGCCTCAAACAGTTAAGGGATAAAATTTTACTTTTTTTTTAAATAATTTCTTCTTACATTATACTGTTATAAAATAGTATAAATATATTTAAAGCCACTATGATTCCTTACATAACTAGAATCGTATAAAACGACGACGACGACGACGGGATATATATATTTAAAAAAAAAACGAGACAAAAACATGCGACTATAAAAGCGGCGGTTGTGGGTTCGATCTCATTCAGAGTATTGAAATGTGTAATATTTCGTTACCCTGGATGAGATAGATTTTTTCACTTCTTCGCTGTGATAGCTAAACAAAGCGCGGAGTTGAGCTGCGCCACTCAACACACAATGCCTTGAGATTTCAATGGGGGAAGTGGAGAATGGAAGTGTTTTAGTAGGAACGGAGTATATAAGGTTCCCCTGCCTGCTACTTTGCGGGATATAAAGTAAATCTTAAAAAAAACAAGTAGCAAACAACACATAAAAATAAATTATTTAATAACGAACTCTGATGAACTACGACTACTGGCACATCGACCAGACCGCCGGTACTCGTATGGGAATCAAACCGGCGCCCGCTCTGACGACATTAAGGAAACCATAAATAACGTGAACTAATTGAATGGGGACTGGTTCCAAATTATTCATATCAGCGGCTCTTTTACGATATATAATTAGCCAAATTTTTATCTTGAAACGTCTTTATGGATTTATTGGAGCTTCTCGATTATGAAAGTAAAATATTAGTTTTGTTATCGAAAAAGATGTTAAAATATGTTTAGTTTTGTTATTTTCGCATGTTTTTCGCTTCTGATTGTATTCAATCTGAGAGAATCTGTTTTAGTAAAAAAGTATTATCCACATTTAGGTCTAAATTAAACTCGAATATTATCTTTATTTTATATCAGCTTCACGCTATATCCCGCACACAGCAGGGTAGGCAGAGGGAACCTTGTGTGAAGACTCTCCGTTCCCCAATTTCTGCCGAATTCTGGAGGCAATGCGTGTTGAATGGCAGAACTCAACCCCGCGCTTAACCTCGACACCAGAGCGAAGAAATGGAAATATAAATTTAAGTAAATATTTCATCTCCTCGAGTGGGGATCGAACCCACAACTAGTCGGTTTTACAGCCACACCTCGTGCCGCTGCGCCATGACTGGCCTGTAAAAAAGCACTATCCACATTGAGGCCTAAATTGAACTGGAATATTGTAAAAAGTAACTAATTCTGTGATTGGTTTTTCAACCCACGACCACCCAATCGTCACGTACAGTCACACACATGCCAACTGCGCCATAACGGTGTCAACCAACCGACCGATAGTTTTGCCGTTCATTTTTACGCAAATCTTCATTTAATTAGAATGGCCTTCGCTTCGCTCTAATTACTCATAAAATGTAAAATATAATTAGAGAGGACAGTAATTTATGTTCTCAACTTTAAAATCAATCATTTTTAGCCAATCCCACTACATTGTGTCATTTGTTATAGACTAAGATGTATGAATGTTATATGTCAAATTTAGTATTTAGTTTGTTACATAATGTAGTTTGTCTCAATTTTAAATAACCTTTGGAAGTCTGGGGGAAGTAAAGGCTTATGTAAAGGGTAAAAAACATATAAAAATACGAGCGTTTTTACTTTAACGAGCGTGGACTTTCTGAACCTTTAGTTGGTGTTACCTCTGAAAGTCCCCCTTTCAAGTTAGTAAGTACGCATACCGTCTTAACTATATAGTATACTAATAATCCTCATTTTTTTGCTAAAATGACATAGGTCTGGGTGCCCTGGGATCTTAAACTATTATATAATTATTAATTCGTCATGCTTACAGTCCATTCCTGTATTAGACGCATGACATTTTTGTAGTGGAAAATCGAGTCATTTACATTTAATTGTCATCAGGTGTACGATGTGATGACGTTTTGAATAAATATTCACAATGACAATGTATGTATGTATGGTTGCGCGTCATTTTCAAAGAATATATCAAGATAATAATAATAGTTATTAATAATTTTATTATTGTTTTATTGTTTGTTAGTCTGTATATTTTATTATTTTATAAATATATATGTATTTAAATATATAAATTGATATTTTATTGATGATACTTGGGGAACCATTTTCCTCCGAATTCTGGAGGCATTGCGTGTTGAGTGGCGGAATCGACACCAGAACGAAGAAATGAAATATATTACATTTTCTAAAGTGGGAATCGAACCCATAACCTGCCGCGTTTACACACTTTGTGCCGCGACTGGCTTCTGGTTCTTCACCACCCACCTACTTAAAATTAAGAAAAGTTCCTTTACGCCCTACAGGTTATATGGAAGTGATGGCTATCTTGGCATAGGCCAACCTTTTATAAAATTTATTTTCTTTTCTATTTATTCTTTTTTCTATACATATTTTTATATAAATGTTGAATAAATAAAGTATAATAAATAAAATAGTTAACAAAGATCAATGAATCAACTTACGTAGTTCAATAATATGAATGGAACAAGCAATCACGATATCTTAAAACATGACGTGAAATAAGATATTGGCTATAGCGTAATAATTCTTAGATATAATTTGTATTTTAATTTATAGAAAACTGTTAAGAAAATATTTATAAGTTAGTTTTAGTTGTTTTTTTTTGCATTTTAATAGAAATATATAATTAAAATCTAATTTAAAGTTAAATTTTCGCATAAATAAATAGATATATGAAAAAAAAATATTCTGAAAAAATTAAATAAAAAAATTAAGTAGTATAACAAGCACCTTATTTATTATTTTTTTAGGTTCAAGCTGTATCCCGCACATAGTAGGTTAGGCAGAGGGAACCTAGGAACCTGCTTCCCAATTATCTGTACAATAAGTTTAAATATTTCGATTTTCAAGTTTTAACTTCAAGCCATTTCTGCACAAAAATCATCAACTTCTATATAAATAATATTTATTATTCAACTATACACTAATCTAGTTACACGTAATTAATTCCGATGTCACTAGAAAAACTGTATTTCCGGTGCTATAAAAGGTATTTATTGCCTGGAATGTACTAGAACTACGGCTTGTATGGACTCATGCAAATTAGTATAACATTAAAGCATACATATATACATATATGCGGGTAAAGCGCATTTGTTATGGATAACAGGTTTTATTTTCTCTTGTAATTTTATTACTATTTTTTACTATAGGTACCTAGTAGGTAGCTACAGTGGTTTATGCTTTTGCCTATTTTGTCTATAGTAACGACTATATACAAATTTTGTGATAAAATTAAATTAAAATTAGCTTCACGTCGTATTTCGCACACAGCGGAGTAGGCAGAGGGAACCTAGTTGAGGCACTCCGTTCCCCACTTTCCGCCGAGTTCTGGAGACATTGTGTGTTGAGTGGCGGAACTAAACGCTGCGCTTTGCCCCGACCAAAGAGCGAAGAAATGAAAATATGAATGTAAATAAACATTTAAATTCTTTGAGTGGGGATCGAACCCACAACCAGTCGATTTTACAGTCACACTTCGTGCCGCTGCGCTACGGCTGGCCTCGTGTAATATAAAATGATAATTTTATTAACTTTTTTAGCTTCACACTGTATCTATAGCATACAGTTTCGCTCAATCTAGTGTTAAAGCAGAATCCTCTGTGCCTCACTTCCCGCTCAATTTACTGAATATTGCATGTTGAATGACGAAACTTAACGCCGCAATATCAAACATTACAATGTTTGATAATTATTTTATTTTCAACTTCACGCTGTATACCGTATGTAGAGGGAGCAAAATGTTAAGATACTCTACTACTCACTTTCCGCCGAAAACTGGAGGCAATGCGTGTTGATGGTGAAACTCAACGCCATTGATAAATAAATAATATTTTTTTTACTCGAGAAAGAATTTAATTTTCAATCGATTTTAACAATATTATCCTCAAAGGTGGTTTTTCAAACAACAATTATATATCAATATTACCACAGTACGATACAGTATATGACATAAGCATGAACCAGGATATCAAAAACAAGTTAGTTATATGTACGTGGCTGAGATGACCATTCACAATTAAATATAGGCGAAGAGAATATAATAATTTTTACACGATCTCTGATACGTGATTAAGTGTATTTATTTATAGATTACAAATATACGTAGAGTCGGGTCGTGGCGCAGGGGCACAAAGTGTGACTGTAAAATCGACTGGTTGTGGGTTCTGTCCCCACTAGAGGAAAGGAAACATTTATTTAATTTTGTATTATCATTTCTTCTGGTGTCGAGGCAAAGCGCGGCATTTAGTTTCGCCACTCAACATGCAATGCCTCCAGAACTCGGCGGAAAATGGGAAACGGAGTGTCTCAACACTAACACTTTCTGCCTAGGATACTGTGTGCGGGATACGGCGTGAATCTGAGCTGATTTGATTTGATAAGAAAAGGCGCGGTGTTAAGTTGCGCCACTGCAATGTAATGTTTCTATTATCTTTGGATTTCTATGCTTCCCCGGCTGATGAAACTGTAGAGCTGAAATAAATATTGAATTAAGTTAAATGTTTTTAAACACCAAAATCTTACGAGTACTAACGTAAAGACAACTATCTTCTTCTTGTATACTAGATGTTAGGATAAGGATAATAAAACACAATTAAGCGTGATAGCTTCAAAAAAAAACAACTCAAAAACGTTGTTAGCATTTTTTTCTTGTTTTATTATATTTTGTTTTTTTAAGCTGTCACGCTGTATCCCGCTTATATTAATTGAAAGCGTGTCTGCTGAGTGGCAGAACTCAACGACGCGCTTTTGTGTTGTTATTGGAATGAGGAAATAATACCAAACTATTCCCCTGAATGGGAATCGAACTTGCAACCATCACGCTTACAGTAAAAGGCTAAGCCGCTCACTAACTAAATTTCAATTAAAATCTATCAAATTATACATAGATTTCATTATAATTATTACAGGAAATAATTCTATAGAACAGTATAGAATAGAAACCTGTACGACAAGTGGGATTGTATAGGTACCTATATACTCCGCGGGCTACTGTGGGAACTGGGCCGGGCGGTCTTTATTTTATTTTGACACGGTGGCGCCGAACGAGAATAATTTGTGGTACAAGTGCATTCTAGTATTTGAATATTATTTAATTTTAAGTTTTTACCTTTTTTTTAGTGTCTCACTGCATCCCGCATATAGTACTGTAGGTAGATCTAACGTAGTGTTAAAACACTCTATTTCCTATATATCGCCAAATTTTCAAGACATGGATATTGACTGGACCAACGCCGCGTTTTGTCGTGGTACATGAGCGAGGAAATAAAATATTTCACCTAGTTTGGATTGAACCCATAATCTTCACTAAAACGCATTGCTACTACGCCATGGTGGCCTTCCTGTCCTAGTTTACTGCTTTTTTAATATTAATATATATTTTTTATAACTATAAAAGGTTCTTATTTGTATAACATATAGAGAAACAAAAGGAAAAGTTCGGGATTTAATAATTATTTAAAGCCATAAACAAAATTATATTATATTTCAATCGAATTTTTATACATAATTTATTGCAATTAAAAAAGAACAAATTCGTTTAAAAACAAAAAAATTATGAATTTTTGTTTTTAAACGAATTTGTTCTCAATTTTCCACTTCCCAGAACTATATATTAAACTTACGTTAAAACTAAACCAAAGCATCCGAATTTACGAGGCATTCCATATGTAGTAGCGGAACTTAACGCCGCATACATAAAAAATCATATAACATATCAACGCTACAGCCTATAACTAAGGATCGTCAACCATCGAACGACATGACATCTCCTGTAATTAGAAAGAAGACCCCATCCGGACATAATACGTGATTCAATTTTATTTTAATGACTCGTCTAATATACTGGCCTGGTCTGGTCTGGTCTGGTCTGGTCTGGGAGACAATCGATATTAGATCGATTCCTGATTAAGCCCCACAAAGAGATCGTCATACTCTTACACTATTAAGTGGACAAGGTCGAAGAACTTTTGGTTGGAGGAAATGAGCTTTTCTAATTAAATCTGTGTTGATAGAATTTTTGTTTATTCTTTATTTTGTGATATTTATTGGATTATATTTGGATGTAACTCGATGTAGTATAGTGTCTATAAACATGGTAGTTGTGGGTTCGTTTTCTACTTGGGGAAATTAATTCGTTTTGATTATTTGTTGTGGTGACCGTTGTGATTCGTTAACCACTTGGGGAAGTAAAATATTTTCTATACGTTGCTTTAGTAAGACGACAAAAGGGTACTTCTGATCTATATTAAACAAAAAACTAATAATTTTCCTTGACACAATACAAATCTATATCAAGAACATCCATATAATAACTATTTTAATAAGCACCATCGTCATCCAGATAGCAATCTGTAACGTCGCAGTACACGACACCGTACCGTGTCATTTGTGACTAGGAGATCACGCACGGATCGCGAATGAAATAGAAAAAAAAATAACGAAATCGATATTTTTAGACTGTGTTCTAAGAATATTTATTAATCTTTTAATAAAAGATGTACTTGTTTAGTATATAGGCTTTTCTTTTTACAGCTGTATGCCGTATAGAGGGGTAGGCTGCGCTGTGTGTGGAATTTCATTTTCCTGAGTGGTAATCGAATCCACAACCGTTGTTTACACTCGTGTGCATGTACCACAGCGCCACGGCGGCTTCTTAGCTTTTATAAAGTATAAAAAAAAGTTAAGGTTATATAGTCAATTTAAGAAGACAGTTCGTTTACTCATTTTTTTATACTCGCGCGAAAAAGAGAGAACCTCATAAGAAGACATGCCGCAATTCGTACTATTTTCACCATCATACCTTACAACCTTAGTTAGTTAGTAGGTGCCTTATGCCTTCTTTATTAATCAAATATGTTTTATATATAAGTATTTATTAGTTTCAACATACATGGCAATATCTCAGAAAATTTGAAAAAAAAAGTATTATTTTATGTACAAAACAACTTCATCTTCTTATACCACAAATTTCACGAGGTGAGTGTAGAAAAAAAATCGTTTAAAAATTAAAAAAAAAATAAAACATACACCTCGGAAGTGAACCCGCGACCTACAACGCTAAACTAACGCTAACTATACATATATATTCGTAAATCACAAAAATAATCACAGCCATTTTTATATTAGTTACAGATAAACACCATTGTCATTGTATTCAGCGTTGATTCGGTAATATTGGCTAGTACCACCACTAGATGTCGTGTCGGGGACTTAATTGTTTTTTTTGTGCTACGAAATAGCTGAGACGCGAATTATATATGCTTATTGACGTTTTCAATTCCAGTTTATGGAATTCTTATGGTATTATTTTATATATATCCATTTTCATAAAAAAAACACCGAAGAAGAGGCCAGTCGTGGCGCAGCGGCACAAAGTGTGACTGTAAATCCGACTGGTTGTGGGTGCGATCCCCACTCGAGGAGATGAAATATTTACTTAAATTTATATTTCCATTTCTTCGCTCTGGTGTCGAGGCAACGCGCGACATTGAGTTCTGCCACTCAACACGCAATGCCTCCAGAATTCGGCAGAAAGTGGGGAACGAAGTGTCTTAACACTAGGTTTCCTCTGCCTGCCGTGCTGTGTGCGGGATACAGCGTGAAGCTGATTTATTTAAAAACTATATAGATATATATCCAAATCTGTAGTGTAGTATAAAATATGTGAATGCTATGTATAACATATTTTAGTTACCTATATGGAACCTACGAGTATTCTGTTTATCT
>JAATLQ010034283.1:86602-112445 GCA_013421005.1 Heliconius erato x Heliconius himera
CTAACCACTTCGTTCTCCGTCTGGATTAAAGACCTTACGTGTTAAGTAGCAACTCCATGCCTTGTTGTCCCAGAGTGGGAAAGTCAAAATAATAAATTTCCGGTTGAGAATCGAGTGACCATCGAATTTACAGTCGGACGCTGTGCCACTGCACTACGACAATCTCTATATAATAAATTGTTAGTACAATTAAAATAAATATTATATAAATTAAATTGAATATTTTTTACCTAGTCGTACCTGTAAATCGTATTTTCTAACGTCAATTTTTCGATCATTAAGAAATTTAGCATATAAGATGACAGTTCCCGAGGTCATATTAGACTGATTTATCGCTTTATTCGCTAGCTCTGAAAGGAAGTTTCAAGTTAGTAAGTACGCATACTGTCTTAACTACATATTAGACTAATAATCCTCAATATTTCAGCATTGCTACAATGAATTAAGTCTGGGGGCCTTGAGATCTTGGGCTATATTTTATGCTTTTAAACTAAAGAAATTAATGTCCGCTAGTTTGAACTTTTTTGTTTAAACCATGTACTTTGAGTTTTTAATTAAATTTCAATTAATGTAACTGTAATAAAGTTTAAAGAAAGCTATTGTAGAAAACTTGAACTATCAATATTTCAATCTTTACGCAAAATGAGATAAAATAAGTAGTTTCGCTTGTAGGTTGTATGTCAGTCGATCGTTAACAGAAGTGCTTTATATAATATATAGATTACGAATATATATAACGTGATATATCTCCATATAAATCCTCTATCGTCACCATAAAAAAAAAACAATCAATATTTTTTTTCCAATACTGTTCTACAGCATATTATTATAAAATGTTATATAAAGAAGTTGTTATTTTTGACACAGCCTCTCGATTTGAGTATTAAATATAATAGAGGACACCCGCTGGCCGTGCCATGTTAGATTAATAGATGATATGAAAGCGGTTTTTGGTCAACTTTTTGATGGGATTTTAAGTGGAAATCATCTCTTGGACATCGTATTGGAGATTAAAGTTCATTTGATAGTTAATAACGAGATCAGATATGAATGTATTATAGTGAAAATTAAAGTTTTGTAGCGCAAATAAGTTCTTTTTTGCAGCTTCGCTTTTTTTGTTTTTAAATGTAGGCGAAGGAACCTTGTGTTAAGACATTCCGTTTCCTAATTATTGCTAATTTTCAAGACATTAAGTATTGAATGTGGGAACTTAACGCCGCGCCTTATCTATTAGGCGATGAAAATTAAAATACTTTTAGTTTAGTTATGACAGTTGTGACACAGCGGTATTGTAAAATCATAATTAAATTATGATTTGTGAGGTGCAGGGGTACCCCTGGGCAATTGTAAACAATCACAGGTTGTGGGTTGTATTCCCAGTCTGGAAAATTAAATGTTTTATATTTAAATTTCCTAGATCTAGTAAAAGCGTGGCGTTAGGTTACGCTACTCAACACGGTACACCTCCAGAATTTGGCGAAAAGTGGTAAATGGAAGTATCTTAATGGAACAGGAGTGTCTTCTTAACACTTCGTTCCCAGGTTCTCTCTGCCGACCCTGCCATGTGCGAGATACAGCGTGAATATAAAAAAATATATACAGGAAAATTACGTATTTGGAAAATCATATTAGAAATAGGGAAACAGACTACGTGACTAGCGATGACACATACTACCTATCCAAGTGACATTTGCTCTATTTGGAGGAAAAATGTTGTAAAGTGACACCATCTTGAAGAGGACATGGATGAGTCCCCACGGTACTTGTGGTTAGGAAACTCACTTAAAGACATGTTCATGCTTAAACCATTTTTTCCTTGATTTCTTCATATAAGATAGATAGATATATAGAATTTAAATTCGTTTTACTAAAGTTTGGTTTCCAAAATATTTAATATTTTATGTAGGTATATAAAACTGTAAGACTGATGTACCCTGATATAGAGCTTAAACGAACATTAAAAATATAATTTTTGTTTTAATAAATTAAGAAAAGAAAAACTTAACTTTAAGGCAGTGAAAAAAGGGTCGATAATGTGTGTGAGATATCATTTTCAAAGAAAAAGGAAAGTAATTATTTATTTTTTCCAAAAAATAAAAAGTTTTATGATTTTTTTTGGATTGTACGTTACCGTAAATCGATTGAATATGTGACTTTTTCCATGAAAAAATACCTCTTGGGTAAATCTAAACTGTCACGAACAAAGACACGAACGGAAAGGAAGTATAGAATAGAAGAAATGTGTTTGAAATACTATGGTGACAAATTAAAATATATTTAATATTTTTTTCGCTCTGCCTACGAGACAAAGCGCGGCGATGAGTTACGAGACTCAGCACGTAATGCCTCCAGAATTCATCGGAAAGATGGGAACAGAAGTGATTTAAATAAGTCGGAGTGTTTTAGCACTAAATGCGGAAAATACAGCGTGAAGTTAAAAAAATACTAACATAATCTCAAACTAAAATGATAAACTAAAAATTTGTAAATTAACTTTTAAAGAAGTGATGTGTATAAAATAAAACAACGTTATATAATCCAATTATATTTAGAATTGAAATACCTAAGTTAATTGATATTACATTTTTAGAAACGTAACAAAAAATCGAAGGCGCCGTTTTTTCAACCGATGTTGACCAAAACAGGTATAGTTAGAAAACGATGATTGTAATAATACTACTACTAATAGTAACTAACTAATATTACAATATTTTTCGAAGATACCTCTCCTTCTCCTCCTCCTCTCCGCGGTTAATATTCCGTTGTATAATAATTGTAATTTTTAAGGTTTTTGAGGCCAGTCGTGCACAAGGTGTGACTGTACGTACAATCGACTGGTTGTGGGTTCGATCCCCACTCGAGGAAATGAAATATTTACTTACGTTTATATTTTCATTTCTCGCTCTGGTGTCGAGGAAAAGTGTTTTAACACTAGGTTCCCTCTGCCTACCCTGATGTGTGCGGGATACAGCGTGAAGCTGATTTAATTTAATTTATAATTTTCAATAAAAAAATAACCGACTTCAATCGAATACCAGAATCAGAACCTAACCAAACTCTCTTCAAACTACCCTTGATATTGAGTTATTCGTCCATTTGTCGAACATATGTTTGATGCAAATTTAAAATTTATATGAAATCATATATATCTCATGGATAACCTTACCAGAAATGGACCAGTTAAAATGGGACCACACGGAAAGCACCACCTTTCAAAAAAAAAGAAGAAACAAAATCGATTCAATCAGCCAAAAGTTCTGTGGTAATAAACATAAAAAATAAAATCGAATCCTTAGCCACCTTCTTTAACAGAAGTCGGTAAAAAAGACGTCTCAATCTTAACTATAATTTCTTTCTAAAACCATTTATTTACGCTTAATAATAATAATGAAAAAAAAAGCAACAACTCTTCAAATGTTACTAATAACAATACGGAAATATCTAAAAAAATTATCGAACAAGAGATATTATGAACAATGTATATACGTACGTACATTTTAATTATTACAAAATCGGTAAACACGAATTTTAATCTATAAGTGCCAACTAAACCTAATTGATAGGAAGCCATTTTACAATATAACTGGTAATAAAACATTAAATACTCTAAAACGAGGAATAAACGTGACATTGTTATAGCGAAGTCATGAAGCCAATTAAACACCTGTCCGACACCTTATGCATTTGATTATTTTAAATACCTATTTTTGTATGTGGAGAGGCTGAGAAATCGTTTTAGTAATAAAGATTTATATAATTTCACGCTGTATGCCCCATAGAGCAGTAGACTTAGTGTTAAGACACTCCGCTCCCTACTTTCCGATGAATTCTGGAGGCATTGCGTTTTAAGTGGCGGAACTGTTGTGCTTTGCTTCGACACCAGAGCGAAGAATTGAAAATATAAATGTAAATAAATATTTCACTTCTTCGAGTGGGGATCGAATCCACAACCAGTCGATTTTACAGTCACACTTTGCGCCACTACACCACAAACGGATTTTATATTCATTTTAGAATAGGAAATATCAGCATCCATTTTACAATAACTAAACAAACCTTACAACTTTATGCAAAAAAAAAACATCAGGTGTGTAAGGGATTTTTTTTATTCGATACATCTACCTTAAGCATAAACTCATACTATTTATAGGAAATTCATATTAATTATGTTAATCGATACGTAGATACTATATGGTATTATTGTAATTGTTTGAGAAAAAAACACTGTTTTATGACGTTGTATGTATGTACATCTGGAAAATACATTGTAACGAAATAGACGCGAGTGTTGCGTGCTTTATTAAATAAATCAAAAATATATCAGCTTCACGCTTTATTCCGCACTCAGACAGGTACGTAGAGGGAACCTAGTGTTAAGACACTCCGTTCACCACTTTCTACCGATTTCTGGAGGTATTGCGTGTTGAGTGGCAAAACTCAACGCCATGCTTTGCCTCGACTCCAGAGCGAAAAAAAATATAAATTTAAATAAATATTGCCTCTCCACGAGTGGGGATCGAACCCAAAACCAGTCGGTTTTACAGTCACACTTTGTGCCCCTGCACCACGACTATTTACGATTTATTGTGGGTTCGAATCAAATTGTAAGTAAAGTAACAGTAAAGATATTCCCTCGGCTTATTAAAGTCACCGTGGAGGGCTCTGTCTTAATGTAACTGTGGTAGGTTGTGGGTTCCATCGCCATTCAAGGCAATGAAATTATATATTTTTTTTATTTTTCTCGGTCTAGAAAATCATTGCACGGACGGCGTTGAGTTCCGCCATTCAATACCCTATGGATCAAATTTGGGCGTAATGCGGAGAGTAGAGTGATGTATTTGAATCTATCAATATATTCTTCATCACACGTAAAAAAATAACTTTTTACCATAACATGACGTTATACATCTAAGAAAAACTACGTAATAATGTAAATAAACAGGTTTCCAGATACCATCACATCCATTCACATTCATATCCACACAGATATCGGAACCAAGGGTACTCCGCGTAATCTTAAAATCTCTTTGAATAATGATAATCGTGAGGCTTCTGATGCTGCGATCTCAATTCTCACGCGATGATGTACTTATTACTGGTAATCGGCGGTAATAATTACCGGTATTACTCATTTTTCGTGATATCATGTCCAATGACGCCGGTCCCGTATGGTAATCGCGTCGTGCCGAACATCTGATAATAATTTTTGCGCAAATGAACGTTTAAAATGTGACTAATCGGAGATTTGTTTCCATTGATGGGATTGTGATTATGTATAGTGTTTATTATATGTAATTATTTTATTTAAATGCTTTAAAAATTGATAGAATTGGTCAATTCTTTTGTTTAAATATATTGGATCATCTCGAGATCGGCTTATAATTTGGAAAAAGGCTCTTCTTCAGTCTGTTAAAGCTGAGTATGGCGTCCAAGAATTAGGCAGAGAGTGTGTGTAGCGAGAAATGTGCAGAGAAAATAATATATCTAATATATATTGCTTAACCTTTACTAATATTATTATTTAGTAGATAGAGAGAGAGTATAATATTTATGTTTATGGATTGTCAAATCAAAGCTATTTATTACTAAGGTTCAGTGTGTCAGTTCGTCTGTTTGTATATCTGTCCGTTAGGCTATGTCTCATGAAATGTGATAGTTTTTTTTTTTTTTTTTTTTTTTTTTATTTATTATTACAATAAAAGATACATAGAAAGTTATGCTATGTCCTACAAAACTATTTATGAGTTTGACTGTAGGATCTCGAGTCTCTTATATAAGAATAATAATAATAAAAAATTAGAAATTACAATGCTACTAACAATTTAGCTGTTACAATTTAATTATTTATTTATTTATTTTTAGATACTGTGCGTTGAAAGTTTCAACTGATCAAGTTCTTTTTTAAACAGTTGATAGAAAAGACTTTTTAAGTTTAACTTTAAACCTACTTAAAACTGGTTCTCGGCGTATGTCCTCAGGCAAACTATTAAGTATGTAAGGTATACGTTTCTTCAGCGTTCTATCACCATAATAGTTATGCACTTTAGGTATTTCAAATTTTCCTGCAAGTTACACAGTCTATTGCCGCTATAAAAACAAATACTAAAAAACAGAATAAAATAAATATTTAAATGACTTTTCACTGTTTTTTAGACAATTGTACATCCTCCACGGCCGATTCCGACTCACGCTTGCCCGTTTTCTTTTAGTTAAAGACGTTTTATTATATTATAGAGTCAAATTTATCAAATTTACTAAGATAAACATGAAATGTGGAAACATATACTCTACCGAGTCTCGATATAGTAAATAGGATTATGTTAAGCATTATTACCTGTCACAAGCAGTTTCCACGTACATTATATATGTATGTATGTATGTATGTATGTATGTATGTATAGTGTACATGGCGAATCTAATCTCTGCAACGCTAATGTAGGTAATAGGCTTACAAAATGTTCTCACGAAATATGAAAATGGTATACCTACTAGGGATGTGATATTAATAACAGCTGTTTTTTTTAGTTTCACGCTGTATCCTGCAAATAGCAGGGTACGCAGAGGGAACTTAGTGTTAAATGACTCTGTCTCCCTTGTTTCACCCTTTCCCTGGAATTCTAGCATTTCTCAACGCCGCGCTGTGTTCCAGAGCGTAAACGTATGTAAATAAGTTAGTAAGCATTCTACCCAGCGGGAATCGAACTCCTAACCAAGTTTACGGTTGAACGCTGCGCGACGACGGCCTCATCATAATTTACCTATTAGTTTAATAAAAAAAATTATATTATTTTTACATTGCTAACAAAATCTATTGAAATCAAAGTGGAAAAGACCTTTTACACCTATAACATATGCACCAAACTGTTGGGGTGATATGTCCAAGTCCGTACATAAATAATGCGGTGTCCGTCCGTCGCGTAATCGCGGGCCCTTGAGATTTAACACTTTCCTAGTTTGTCCTTGCTGTTTGGTTCATATACTGCAATTTGTATGTATTGGTACATATTAAAATAAATAAATATATCAGCTTCACGCTGTATCCCGCACACATCAGGGTAGGCAGAGGGAACCTAGTGTTAAGACACTCCGTTCCCCGCTTTCTGCCGGATTCTGGAGGCATTGCGTGTTGAGGGGCAGAACTCAACGCCGCGCTGTGCCTCGACACCAGAGCGAAGAAATGGAAATATAAATTTAAGTAAATATTTCATCTCCTCAAGTGGAGATCGAACCCACAACCATTCGTTTTTACAGTCACACTTTGTGCCCCTGCGCCACGACTGGCCTCCATGATGGTACTTATTATTTTTTTTTTAAATATTATCTTTGTACATAAATCTAGACTCTAATTTCACAATATTTATCCAACTGCAGTAACAGGAAGGTAATGTTTCTTAGGCAGGTTAGGTGGTGGCAAGTGACTTAGAAAAAAATATATAAAGTAGATGTCTAATATTTTCAAAAATACTATATATATAAAATCAAACAAAAAAAATAATTACAGATATAGTGATAGTAGCAATATATCTAAGTGTCCACTTCACACAAGCAGCACTATAATAAAAAAAGTAAGCCGCAATGGATCGCGATAATATGGAGATGTATCAAAGACAGGTGTTTTATTCAGTAGTTGGGGATCCTGATTTATTTATTGCTATCTCGTGTACCCCTTTGCCGCACTAGCTTAGATTGCTTGAAATTATTCTTATTTGTTTTCTACGTGTATATGTTCTATAGTTGAATTTACTATAATTGGTAGTATTCTATAATTTTGCTATTACTACATTACCCTGTACCCCGAGTAAAGGCAGAGGGAACCTAGTGTTAAGACACTCCGTTCCCCACTTTCCGTCGAATTTTTCGAGGCATTTCTTGTTGAGTGGCGAAACTCTCTGTCTAGTACCAGAGCGATGATATGAAAATATTATCAGTTTCACGCTGTATCCCGCACACAGCAGGGTAGACAGAGGGAACCTAGTTAAGACACTCCGTTCTCCACTTTCTGCCAAATTCTGGAGGCATTGCGTGTTGAGTGGCAGAACTCAACGTCGCGCTGAACCCCGACACCAGAGCAAAGAAATGGAAATATAAATTTAAGTAAATATTTCATCTCCTCGAGTGGGGATCGAACCCACAACCAGTCCGTTTTACAGTCACACTTCTAATATTAATATAAAATAATTCATTACCCCATTAAATATTAATAAATAATAATTCATTACCCCGAGTGGGGGTTGAACCCATAAGCTTGTGCCCCTGCGCCACGACGGCCTCGCTCGCTTGTCATTGCTATGAGCCTATCCAGTGTTTAATGGAGTTGGCAGAAAGAACTTAATGTTAGGACACTCCGTTGTGCGCTTTTGACCCGCGGAACTAAACGAATCGTTTTATCTTGCCAGAGAAGCAATATAAAAAATAATTCTCCCGATTGGTATTCGAACCCAATTACCATTTGCGATAGCGATTACAGTGAGACACTATTCAATTTACAATGTTCAAAATATTTGTCTTTAAAGCGTTTATAGTTATACAAATAGAAACATATCTTCCCTTATATTTTTTTTATTTGAACATATATTTTTTATTACATTTATGGTAGGGTAGGCACATTCGTGATACAGCCTGAAACTAAAAAAAAGTACATATGTATGTATGTATGTACTTAAAAGATGCTACAACAGACTACTGCGATGAATTTAAAGTCCATTCGAAATGACATTTATACTTATATATTTATTCCTAACTGGTTACACAAAATACAGCGTTAAACTCCGCCGACAACCTTTTTATATAGAAAATTTTGATATAAGTAGGTACTATAAGAAAAGGGAAAATATAATTATTTTTGTCGATATACCTACAAATCGATACACCTCTCTCTAAATCCAAATCTAAATTTGTTCTATAATATTATAGCAAACAGCCATCCAGCCATCTCAAAATACTTAAAACCCACGGCGGTAACCTTCCGTGGAGTCGTACATAACGCCGATTATCGTCAATCACAGCCAAAATAACAAGACTTTGAGATAATTTGCGCGTCGACCGACGACGTGTCGATATTGAACATTTGTTTTTCTTGTTCGCCATTACCGCTCAAAATAATTTATTTGTATGTAATCGCGAATGCTGTAAGTGGTTCTTTTTATTTTTTACCATTTTTTTTTATTTTTAGGTTCACGCTATCCCTAGAATAATTTTTTGCCGTGTGATCCCGGTCTAGAATAGGATCATCCTGGTACTGGTGGTGTCGTAAGTACGTACTAAAGTACGTGTGGTAGAATCACGTCGCCAGCAATGGCGACACATTTCATTTCAAACCGGCGTTAAGTAGTGGCTTTATGCCACTGCGTTTCGCATCAGGTAATGCCGGGCTCCGGCGCCCAACCCACCTTAAAGGCCAGCAACGCACCTGCAGCTCCTCTGGTGTTGCACGGGGTCGTGGGCGGCGGTGATCACTTACCATCAGGTGACCCGAACGCGCGTTTGCCTTGTCCTTTTCCATAAAAAAAAATTCTGTGATTACCCCGCTAGGGATACGGCGAGAAAATAGTATAGTAGTAGTTTTCTGGTAGCGAGTATACAAGCATCACATACCGACAGCGATATAAAAAAAAAGTTATATAAAGTCTCCATTCTAATATATGGACACTACTTTCCTTACCATCTCATTAAAAAGCTTCCTTAATCATCAAGTATTAAAAAAATATAATAATTTACAATCTTGGAGGTCTCCTCCATCTGGCGAATTTTTCAAAGCATTGCGTGTTAAGTAGCGGAACTCAACACCGGGTGCCAGAGCAAAGAAATGAAAACATTGATAAGTAATAATTGATGCCGTCTCGTGGGGATCGAACCCACAGCTGTCGCGTTACAGTCACAACCTGCCACTGCCCCACGACGGCCTCAACCTATATAATAAATACTTACATATATGTATAATATAGCGTCTGTACGTATATTACAGTTTTCTGGTAGCAATGGCGACGTCGAGTGCACAGGCGTCACGTACCGACACCGATACACTTGGCGCGCGCTCAAATTGATATTGAATTTATTTTCAATTTTAACGCGCCCTCCTTAACTACGTAGGTTAGGTTGTGGGTTTGGAGATTACACTTAAATATATTATTGGGTTTTTAATTTTGTGATATATTTTTTTTACTTTTTTTTTAATTATTTTAAATTGATTTAATTAATTTATATAATGTGTAACTTTTTGAAGGTTGGCTAAATATAAAATTTTTAGTATACAAAACTAAACACACTAATAAATATATGATTGAAATGAATAACAAAAAAGGCATAAAAAATAACACTTGAAACACAAACGCAACTATTACTTACTTGTATATGATTTTTTTAACAGAGACAGAGAGTATCAGCTAATATAATATAATAAACAACTTGGTTTCGGATCTGCTATCGGCCTTTCTATAATATTTCGTAAGTAAATATCATAATATATATTTTATTTCGTTCCTTGCCAGTATTCCAGAGAGTCTTTTATCCGACCTATCCCGATAACTCAATCCTATTTTTTTTGTCTGCGACGAAATTTTAAATAAGTTTAATATTGTCAGTATATACCGTAGCGTTTGGCGCTTCGTTATGTATCGATTTAGCTAGTTAAATCTATATGGATAAAACATGAAGCTAAGAAAAATATGCATATATGTCTGTATTTAAATGGCAAATGTTCTCAATGGTTTTTCATATGACATTTTGCAAAAATTAAAACGAAACATTTAATCAACCCAATGATACAAAACATATATTTTTTTTAATTACGTACGTACCGTACTTTCGTATAAATGTATTATAGATAACTAATTTAATAAATATAAAAACAACATTAATATACCACATATAAAAAAAAACCAGCTGAAGCCAGACGTGGCGCAGCGGCACGAGATGTGATTGTAAAACCGACTGGTTCGATCCCCACTCGAGGAGATGAAATATTTACTTAAATTTATATTTCCATTTCTTCGTTCTGGTGTCGAGGCAAAGCGCGGCGTTGAGTTCTGCCACTCAACACGCAATACCTTCAGAATTCGGCAGAAAGTGGGGAACGGAGTGACTTAACAATAGGTTGCCTCTGCCTACCCTGCTGTGTGCGGGATACAGCGTGAAGCTGATTTAATTTAATTTAAAAAAAAACAATAGGTTTTGAATTTGGTAATAAAAATATTATGTATTTTATATTTTAATTATTAAACTCTACAAAAAGCGCAGCATTAAGTTCCACCACGAATGCCTTAACATTAGGTTCCATCTGCCTACCATGTTAAATGCGGGATACAGCGTGAAACTGAAAAAAGAAAAAAAAAACAATATCCGCAGCTCTCTACAACAAGCTACTCTGCACAGTTGACAGTGAACAGGCGCCACCGCGTTACAAACGTCAAACGCTATTTCTGTTGCGACTTCGGCCCGATCTCCCACCGCCCCCTTGGAGTGCGTTGTTGTAGCTTTAAAATATTATAATATTCGATTACCAATATCTATTATTAGATTTGAGTATGGGAAATGGAATGGGAATTTCAACTGATATTATGGAAAAAGCTCTAAGAAGGCCACAGCGTTGAGTTCCGCTGCTCAACACGTTATGTTTAGAAACTATGCAGAGAGTGGAGAGAAAAATGTCTCTTGGTTGGCTTACAAAATGTTCTCAAGAAATATAGTTATGATATACGACATTATTGGTAGATATATATATTTTTTATCAGCTTCACGCTGTATCCCGCACACAGCAGGATAGGCAGAGGGAACCTAGTGTTAAGACACTCCGTTCCCCACTGTCCGCCGAGGTCTGTAGGCATTGCGTGTTGAGTGGCGCAACTCAACGCCGCGCTTTTGCCTCGACACCAGTGCGAAGAAATGAAAATATAAATGTAAATAAATATTTCATGTCCTCGAGTGGGGATCGAACCCACAACCAGTCGATTTTGCAGTCACACTTTGTGCCCCTACGCCACGACTGGTAGATATGATATTAATAAAAGCTGTTTTTAATAAATGAGTGAACATTTAAATATTACAGCTATGTTTCTTAATTAAACGGCGGCGTTGAGTTCCGCCACACGATTCAATATTAAGACGGAGAAAGAGGCAATTAACTATGAATAAAAGCTTCAAGGTACTCTAAAAATATTGGCTTCAAATAATATGTTGTTGTGGTAGAGCGTGTATGAACGTATAGTAACGTAAATTTGATGTAAAGATTTTTTTTTTACTATCAATTTGCCTTATATCTTATTTAGAAGTAAATAGAGTATTATAGTAGGCCACCCATGATGGTAATGGCCAGACGGTTTAGTAAAAATTATAGATAGATAAGAAGGTTACACTAGGTTCCCTCTGCCTACCTCTGCTGTGTGCGGAATACGGCGTGAAGCTGTTTTTTTTTAGATAAGACCTACATCCAAAGTGGAAGTTAACTGCTTAAGCCGCGAGGTCTAAATTTTATTTTATCATTGTTTTACCTATTTAATAATTAATTTCACATAGATATCTCAAATTATCGTGATCATATAACAAAAATATGTTAACCAAAAAAAAAATTGTTAATAATTTTAAAATTAAAAAACCATACACAAAGACGTCACGGTGTCACGGCGTCACGTCGCCTGTCAAAGTGAGATGTTATCTGGACACGCGGCCGCGGCGTGACAGATCGCGACGATACAAAGGATGCTGTGATGGGGACTTTTTTGATATACCTACCTACGTTTTGTTTATTATTTTTTCATGGACTTTAACTCTTTTTTTCTGTTAGTATTAAATGACAAGCAGGTGGATTTATGGAATGATTTTTGGTTTGTCATTTTGATTTATTTTTCACCTCAGGCTGTATTCTGCATGTAGCAAGGTAGGCTGATGAAACCTAGTGTTAAGACACTCCGCTTCCTACTTTTCGACGAATTGTAAAAGGAGACATTGCGTGTTAAGCGGCAGAACTCAACGCCACGCTGTGCTTCGTCACCAGAGCAAAGAAATGAAAATGTTTAAGATTTTATATTCTCAAGTGAAAATCACACTCACACCTTGTCAGGTTTACCGACCACACGCAACAAAATTAAGTAAAGTAAACAGATTATCTAGAAAAAAAAGTGATACAAAATTAAGCATAATAAACAGATTGTCTAAAGAAAAAAATGTGATAATCCATTAAATCAATAGCTACCACCAACCAAACCACCAAACCACCACCACACAAAGTTCAGAAACAAAAATCCAAAACACAACATTCCTCATAAATACCACTAAACCCCAAAATAAAAGGCGTTTAACAAATTACGGAGCCATCCCCAGCCGAGGATGACGTACAACAGTTCCCTGACAAATATTCACCCAGGGTTTTCACTTGTCATATTACACGTATTCAAATGCTAAATAGAGAGACAGCCGGCGCGCACGAGTTACGTTTTTGACATGCTCGCTATATGGAACAGTACTCTGTCATTTTTTTGTCCTCTTTCTTTTGTAAAATGGAAGTGATCGACAAGCGAAAAACCCTTTATACGGATGAGGATGTGAATATCTTTTGTCGTTTTAAATTTTTGTAATATTTGTTGGAATAAAATGTGTTTGTGGTGTTATTATTGGGGAAGTTTCAGGTAGTTATGTATGTAACTTGATTGCTCTGTTTCTGGAGAATGTTTCTTTTTTTCAAATTCACTGTTTCCTGCATATGACAGGATGGGGAGAGAGGTTAGTGTCAAACTTCAAGTGGATATCGAACCTACAACCGACACTCATCTAATTTAGTCAAAACGTTGGGCCATGACGGCCTGTGTGATATAAATATTCACCCAAGAACAATATTTATCCAAAACATGTTAAAGCCAGAGTTCCTGTCATTTATACCACATTACGCCACCACAAATTAAGATATCACAAACATCAAATAACAAAACATAATTTAAACGACGACCCGTATCAACATCGTAACTATCCTCCATCAAAACAAAAGAAATATTTAAAAAGTACTTAACATACTACCATAATAATAACAATAAAAGACATAAAACAAATCATCGCCTCACATTACTAACAGGGGGTCTCAAAGGGGTCTCACCCCTTGCCACACTGTACCACGGTTTTATGGATATCTGAATTTTATTGGCGACATTTGCCTCGAGAATATCACTTTAAGTGATCATAAAAAAATGTGTTGGGAATAAGTAACTAGATGCCGTTGGGATATGCATGACTGATCGTAACGATTGCTGGTTCAAATCGTTTTAAAAGTATTTTTGTCGGATTTTTTGATACAGGATATGTAAATGTAAATAAAATTGGCGTGGGTTCGATTCTCTGTTGGAGGAATTAATTATTTTCATTTTCATGCTCTGGTAAGACGAAATGCGGCGTTGAATTCCGCCACATAATAAGCAATACCTCACGTTCGCATGGCTCAGTAAATGAAATATGCCTTACAAATCTTAAAAGATAATTTGAGATATAAAAAAACCATCTTACTAGGAACACTAATAGTATTCCTTAAAACATATTTAACATTAAATTTAAACTTCTCATTGAAAATACAAGACATTTTTCCTCAATCTCGGAATTTACGAACATCATTGATTAGAATTAAAGAATAATTTCGATATATATAAATTTCCAAATTCTCATTAAAAAAAATATGTGAAATTTTCCTCAATCTCTGGAAACTACCAACATCTTTGATTAGAACTAAAGAGCAATTTCGATATATTATATATAAATTTCCAAAGCTCGTGCGCGTCAAATTCTAACTAACAAAGGAAAATACGCGTAAGCCCTCTCTGACGTAAAAACCATGACGCCGATGTTTGACGTCGCGATTGTCTTTGATCGCAACATGTGAATTATTCAGAACTCCACACCCCAAGCGTCAGACATCTCACTACTTTGCATGATAAGAGACAGGAGATGGAGGCTTAAATAATATGGGAAAGCTTCTTTCTTCTAATGTTTATTGTTTGAAAGTAATATTTATATGAAGGATAATGTTCTTTTAACAGTTGTTTTGGAAGTTTTACATTTTTGTTAATATTATTAAATTAAAAAAAAATTAAAAAAAAAGGGCAGGCAGAGGGGACCTAGTGTTAAGACACTCCGTTCCCGAAGTCTGGAGGCATTGCGTGTTGAGTGGCAGAACTCAACGCCGCGCTTAGCCTCGACACCAGAGCGAAGAAGTGGAAATAAAAATTTACGTAAATATTTCATCTTCTCGAGTGGGGAACCCACAACCAGTCGGTTTTGCAGTCACACTTCGTGCCGCTGCCCCACGACTGTTAATATTATACTTTTAAATTTCAAACTCCATATGTAGGTACCACCAGTTAATACGTAATGCCTCCAGAATTCGGCGGAAAGGGAAGTGAATTGTCTTAACACTGCAGCTACATGCAGGATACAGCGTGAAGCCGAAAAAAACCAACCGTGTATATTGATGCCAGTCGTGCCGAATGGCACAAGCGTGTGTCTCTGAACGTGAAAGATTGTGGGTTCAATTCCTACTTGAGAAAATGAAATATTTAATATTTTCTCATTTCTTCGGTGTGGTATCGAATCAAAGCGCAGCCTTGAGTTCTGCAACTTGACATGCAATGCCTACGAAATCGGCGGAAAATAGAGAACGGAGTGTCCTAACACTAGGTTCCCTGTGACCAGTGAACTGTTTACATTAAATATATAATTTTGTGAGTTTTCGCTCGGTCGTATATTTAGAAATTTCATTATCGAGTCAAATAGTAGATTTGAATTCATAACCAGGACTAATATAACTAGCTGTATAGAATCTACTGTTTCGTGTCTTTTATATCAATATAGATAACTATATATAATTAGTGATGTACCTATTTAAAATGATTTATATGTTCTTAGTTTTAGATGAGCCTCTTGTGCATGACGTGGCTTCTGACTGTAAATGCAACGGTAGTGGGTTCCTTTTCTACTCGAGAAATGAGTTATTTCATATTTTCATTTTCTTAAGTGCAGCGTAAGTTAATCGGTATAGGAAATTTAGTGATGAAACAACCTATTCATTAACGGAACTTGCCTTGCCTACCAATGAAGAAAAATTAAAATTATTCACCCGCCTGGGAATCGAACCAGTAACCATTGCTTTAGCGACCTCGCGATATTCACAAAAGACAGGAACACTACAGTATAAATATATTTATTTTACTTGATATTTAAGAATACGTACTGGAACCTAAAGAACAGCACAAAGAATACTATGAAGCCACCGAATACACAATATTACTTTAATAAAAAAAACTCTAAATTAAGAGATATATAGATAGATTAGTCTTAAGGCGAAATTTACAAAGTTAACAAGAAATTACAATATTTAAACACGAAATGACTTGGAAAAAAACGTAACGCGCCCACGGCGCTTATAATTTCGCTTTGCCAATCGTTTGAACTCCTTTGAGCATTTTTAAACAGATTAAAACAATCATTAGCTATTCTCACTAGGGGTCTCTGTGAGAATAGTGCAAATGGTATCAAGAGGGTACCTTTATCGTACGTAACTTAAAAAATTAAAAAAAAAAATTTGCGTCACGCTGTATTCCACACGCAGCATGGTAGGCAGAGGGAACCTTGTGTTAAGACACTCCATTTCCTATTTTCCGCCGATTTCTGGATGCGTTGAGTGTCAAGTGGCGGAATTTAACGTCACGCTTTGCTTCGATTAAAGCGAAGAAAATGGAAATATTAAATATTTAATTTCTTCGAGTCGGAATCGAACTCACAACCTGTCGCGTTTACAGTCGCACTTTGTGCCCCTGCGCAACTACTGGCCTCACATTACAATATTGCCTTCAATTAAGCGGGAAAAATTATTACTCACTTAGAAGAAACACCATTACTCAAGTACCTTAGTATTCTAAAAATCTATGAATATATTATAATAATAACTATATAAAAAAAGCAAGAAAATAATTTTACGCAATTTTCGAGACATAATAAGAAGACAAAACGCCACGATCTGTCTTCTTACTAAAAGAATGATTTTTATTTCTCTTTCATCATGTCATTTCCCGCAGTGGGAATCGAACCCACAATCCTTCCCAAAAATTTTGTATACTCTAAAAATCTAGAAATATAGTATGGTCAGTAGAATCATAGTACTGTATATTTTCGGCAGAAAGTGAGGAACGGAGTGTCTTAACACTAGGTTCCCTCTGCCAACGCTGCTGTGTGCGGGATACAGCGTGAAGCTGATTTTAATTATTACTGTATATTTAGAATGGATTGCACATCTTTATCAAAAACACCCACGCGTATACCACTTCTAACAAGTACCAAGGTTCGTTTCCACAAGTTTGTAAGAGACAGGGGATTAAAGTAGAGCCCGAGGCGCGTGTTGACTCGAAGAAAACCGCTTCCTTAAGATTTTCTTACATTAATTATGTATGTTTTTGCTCATTTTGACGATGTCGAGGTAATTAAATCTTCTATTTTGTATGTATGGGGAAGATATGAAAGTGCATGGCATTACAGTATGAAAATAATAGAGAACTGGTGTTATTTTTTTACTTAATTTTCAACTTCTTTGGTGGTATATGCTGTTCTTCTTTTAAACTACATCAAGTAAACGTAAGCATTTAAAAAAAAGTAAGTAATTTATGATTTTACACGGAGAATGGAAAATTGAGTGTCTTGAAACTAAAAAAAAAATCTCTTTCGACATTAACCAACTCTGCCACTAAAGCGTATGTATTTGAATAATAAATCGTTATATAGATTTATATTTGAGTTTTATCACTTAGCACGCTCTTTGGTCGGAATATGGTAACCGGAACCTGAAATTAGACCATCACGTAAAAATATTGTTTAGACTTTGCGTTTAACTAAACATTTTAAATGCACAACATCGTGGATTTTAACGCTATACTGTACACGCCACGACTTTTTTTAGACCTTCCTCATATTATTATAGAAACTATAAACGCCAAAGAAAAGCGTGGCAAAGCGCGGCGTTGAGTTCCGCCACTAAGCACGCAATGCCTCCAGAAATCGGCGGAAAGTGGGCAACGGAGTTTCTTAACACTAGGTTCCCTCTGCCTACCCTGCTGTGTGCGAGTTACAGTGTGAAGCTGATTTGATTTGGTTTCTTATTTATTAGTACTCGAAAGATAGCGGACGTTCTAGATTTAGAAAAAAATAAATAGGTAGTCTGTGTTTAAATTAAAAAGTGCCAAAATACACAAAATACTTTACGTTCGCAGAATACTACAAGAACTAAAATTACCTGTGACTCACTAAAAGTCAAAGTGATTATACAACAGGTTAGGCTAAGGCCGGTCGGGGCGCAGGGGCACAAAGTGTGACTGACGCAACAGGTTGTACATTCGGTTCCCACAGAGGAAATGAAAAATTTAATATTTTAATTCCTCGCTCTGGTGTCGATACTCAAAACGCAATTTCTTCAGAATTCGGCGGAAAGGGTGGGGAACTAAGTGTCTTAACACTAGGTTCCCTCTTATCATTATAAATATTTTTTGTATAACTTTCATAAGCACTAGAATGAATTATTTGCTCTGGTAGAGCATAGAGAAAAATTACAAAAGGGAAATTGGTAACAGGAAAATTCTCAACCCTTGGTCTTGTTGAGAATTGAGTTCCGCAACTTAAGGTCTCGAGTCACAATGTCTCGAAGATTTGGCGTAAAATGGAAACAGAGTGTCTAGCACTCGGTTCACTCTGCTTCTCTGCTATATGTGGGGTGGCTGTGGCTTAATAGAAAAACAAATTTGGATCGATTCTTGCATATTGGAATATGAGGAGAGCTTATTATTGATATGTAACTTTGATGAATGTTAAATAATCTACGGCACCAGCAGTAGGTACATCGTCTGATCGTAAACATGATGGTCGTGGGTTCGATTCCACTCGGGAGAATGAATTACCATCATTTTAAGAAAAAGTTTTTGTTTTCCTTTTCCCTTTGTTAATTTTTATTATTTACTAACATTAGGTTTTAAGGTTGTCTTGTAATACTAAAAAAATATGAACACATATCTGAAATAAAATAAATAAATAAAAAAATCCTCGCGTTAGGGTACCACTTATTAAAGCACTTTGTCTTTACAAGAACGAAGAACTGAAAAATACTAAATATTTCAATATCTCAAGCAAGAATTGAACCCACAACCTGTCGCGTTTACATTTTCTAGTATTGATAATTTAATAACAAAATTATTATGTTACAATTAAGTATTATAAAGCCCAATCTAAATATTATGGTACCCCCAAGATATAATGTTGATATCTTAGACTCGCCCGCGGCAACCACCGCCTTTGTGCATTTTGTCAAGTTAATTAACTAAGATTTGAGAACGAGCTTCAGCGTCGTTGTCAGCAAAGAATAGGAGATTTTGGTAATGTCTCTATACAGTTTTAATTTAAATAAATTTAGAAAATAAAATAAATTATAAAATTTAAAAATATTAATTTTTTTATACAAATTTTAAATGTTGCTTATATTTGTTACTTTAAAATGATATAGTTAAGTTCATGACTGCCGCGATGGTCACAAGTTCAAACTTGAAAAAGGTAAAATATGTAGATTTTAGTAATTCCAGGATTAGCCATACACAATTCCAAATAGTGTAGATTATAAATTAAAGCCCTTAGAATTAAGATAAATAAATTTGTTAAACATTATTAGATTCATATTTAAAATATTGTTAAGAAAATAATCAGTATCATATGTAGAGCAACCATGTAAAGCAGCATCGACTACGAATAGCTAGCGCCATCTAGTGACACAGTTCTTGAAGCTATTTTACTTAAAATATGTGCATTTTTTGCTTGTAGTTTGTTCTTTTCTTACACATGTGGAGAGATAGACGGAGAAAACAAATTGTTTAGACACTCCGTCATGGAAACATCCTCTCGTCCGTGGTATCCTTTCTTTGCCTACTATGATCAAAGAAAAAATAAATCTTTCAATATATATAAAATATATAGTCAAATGTACGTAAAGTTATCAATGCTTGCATGTAAGAGGCTTGTATCTGAAAAGAGAATAGATAACTTACTACCATCACTTTTACCGTAATACACTGTCAATATGTAACACGATAAATATAAATTTGTAGGTTTTTTTTAGCTTCACGCTATATTCCGCACATAGCATAGTAGGCAGTGGAAACGTGGGAACCTAGTGTTAAGACACTCCGTTGCTATTAAGCATCCACATCCTACAGTACTTTCTACCGAATTTTGGAAGCATTACGTATTGAGTGGCAGAACTCAACGCTACACTTTAGCTCGTTACCAAAGCGAAGAAATTAATACATTCAATATTATTTGTAGATTAATTTATTAATTTTCCCCATTATATTCCTTAAATCAAATCATAAAATCAAAACAGTATCAAATAACTGAACCAAACAGTAAACACATAAAGGGAAAACGGATTAACCGCATAGTTTGTCAACCCTTAATTAATAAAGCCCGAATTAAACGCCCCGAGCGATATCTGTCTAACATTTAGAAACGATGCATTAAATATTATAACTGGCGACCCGCTGGCGGCTTCGCCCGCTTGAATTACTCGATTATTTATTTATTAAATTATTTTCGTCTTCTAATAACATTATTAGTATAGAGACCATAAAGATGTTGAAACCAAAAAAATCTGCCAATTCAATATTTTTTGCCAAGCTATATTAACTTTAGAAATGTACTCGCCTTAAAATTACTTAAATATGAAAAATGACATTTACCTACGAAATAGCTTTTTTGACTATTATTTCTATATTCTAGAATATCCTGGATGAGTTTGGTCTGTTTTAATAAATTAATTTGCAATATCTAAAATAATATATAAATAAATTAAATCAAAATAAAATGATATATAAAAACTAAAAATACAATTATTATAGCCAATTTCTTTATATTAATAATTGTTAATAATAAAAACATCAATACTATAAAAAAATAAGATTTTCTCTTCAATCAAACCGTGTAACAAAATTTTTAAAAGTTTATTATTTATTCCATAGATAATTATGAACCCATCATCGCGGTGTAACCGCAAGGTTGTATCAAGCGAATGTTATTTTACAAGACAAAAACAAAAGTGAACATTAACCAACTATTTAAATCCTTCAAAGTGTTTTGTCAATCTCAGAACGTGTTATTAATAAAAATGGTCTAAACCTTGAGAGAATGGACTTTTTAGAGTTCCTCAAGTGTGTAGTGGGGAACGGAGTGTTTCAACACTAGGTTTCCTTATTCTGTTGTGTGCGGGATACACCATAAAACTGATTTTTATTTTTTTAAGTTAAGATGATTAATGAAACATACTTTAAGAAAAGAAAATATTACTATTAGTTATTTATTGTTGGTTATTTGCTCAATCGTATATGGAAGGTGTTAAATGTTTATATTTTTTTATTTTATTCGTAATTTATCAGAACAATACTGAAAAATGATGCCATTTTAAAGTTTTTCTACTTTTGTGTGGATTTCTTTTTCAATAAATAATTAACATAATAAAGGATATGTGTTTATTATTAAAAATAATAATAGAACTATAAATAGATTGAAATTCAGATTTTTTAAATTATTATAGATTATCCTTCTGATACTAACTAATTGAGCGCAAGGTCTATTAATAAATAGCATATATTTAATTTAAAATGAGTTATTAAAATAAAAAAAAATGTTAATGTGATTGAACTTGAGAGGGAACCTAACGTTAAGAAACTCCGTTCCCCAATTTCCCCCGACATTTTTCCACCATTTTCTGGAGGCATTGCGTATTAAGTGACTAAATACAACGCCACACTACACCTCGACACCAGAGCGAAGAAAATGAAAATATTTCATTATCTCGAGTGGAAATCGAACCCACAGCCTGTCACATTTAAAGTCACACTTCGTACCCCTGCGCTACAACAGGCCTTTTCTTCTAATAAATGCTTTTTATATAAGGATACGGAACCAATACTAATATTATAGATTTTTTTACAATGATTTGACCTTACATTGTGAATGAGCTTTTCGCGCCACCCTATAATCAAAATAAGTTCTCACGATAATAACTGAACTACGTTTGTTATTCATTTTAATATAGCTATAGGTACCTACTGAAGGTACCTATAAATATTGCCTTGTTAATTTAAAAAAGTTATTATTGATTTTTCTTTTTTGTTATTTTTAAATAAGTTGTAGTTGAAAAGTTTTAGTACACAAAATGTATGATTAACTTTTCTGTATTTAAATTATTTATCTGCTTAAATATCTATTATATGAAAAATAAAAAGATAAAATTATAATAAAAAGATAAATTTATATTTTTTAAGCAAAATAATTATTTTTTTCAGCTTCCCGCTGTATTGGAAAACTTAATGTAATAACTTGAGATATTTCGGTTTACAGTTTCTGCCTGATTTCGATTTCGTAAAGGAACGTAGCACTTTGTGGTGCCAGACAGGGAAAATAGAAAAAAAACTGTTTCTAGCGAGGATTGAACCCGCAAACATGACGTCTACAACTACCCTCTGTCCCACTGCGACAATATGGGCACATATAGGTAGTAATAATATGTATTTTTTTTTAACTTCACAGTGTATCCTGCACAAGAGGAAAAGGAATATGGGAACCTAGTGTTAAGACACTCCGCTCTCTATTAAAATACTCCGTTTCAAACTTTCTGTCGCATTCTTGAGGCATTGTGTGTTAAATAGAACTCAACGCCGCAATTTACTTCGTTACCAGAGCGAAGACATTTAAATATAAAATATTTAATTCCCACGGATGAGGATCGAACCTACAACCGTTGCACGCTTGTGCCCCTTTAAGACTTTAATTTTGTTAATTCCTAATAATTATATTCTTTAAGCTTAAAAAAAAGTGGTCGTTTCTTATGTATTTAAGTATAAAAAGTTTGACGTCAACTACAGAATCCTCTTGTAAGAATTAATTATTATAAGCTGTAATTAGAAAAAGTAATATAATGTCTTGTTTCGTGAATATTTACATATATAATTAAGACAACACTCTTATTATATTAACTAATTCTTGAAATTTTAGCTAACATCTATTTTGTGTGTGTTTCTTAAACTTAAATCTTTTAGTATCTGGGTTTAATGGCTTAAACTCTGTTAATTTAAATTAATTATTTATTTTAGCTTAGAAATTTAGTCTATAATAAAAAGTTAAGGGATTATAATAAAGGGTTAATATTAAATGCTTATTTTTCAAACGTTACCCCCACAAGAACGACCGTAACCAACTTGCGTCGTCCCTCCAGGCACACTCGCCGTCGTCGTAAAAATAAAAACAAGTATATTTTTTCCTCAATGAGTTTATTGCGCGAGAACAGTAAATGAAGCTGATCATTATAACGCTTACTTTCAACATCGAATACGAATACTCTACACGATACCATATCGTACTCCGCCGTGTCGATACATATTTACAATATTGGTGTCTATTGCACTTCGCTTCACAAACGCCAACATAATAACCAAGCGGCATCACCCCTATTAACTTATAGTTCGTGGGATCGATTATTACGATATATTTGTCTAAATATCACAAGAAAATACAAAACGAAATATGATAGAATTAACACAATTAAAATTATTAACAATTAAATATACAGAGTCTGTGCGCCGCGGCCTCTAGCATCCGAGCTGAGGTATCACCAAGTCGCGCGAGGGTTGTACGGGGTGCGTCATGACACCGGCACGTGGTGCTGGTAGAGCTGGTCCTGTCGCTCGCACAGCGATGTCATTTTCTTGTAGGATTCGGAGGTTTCGCGAAAAAGCAGCTTGGCGTCGTCTCGGGGCCGCGCGTGCGCCGCGTCCAGCCTCCCAGGTGATATCACAGGGGGAGATGAAGCCGACAAAGGGGATAAGGACTCCCGGGCTGGCTGAGCGCCTGGCGGCGCGTACAAACCACCTGGCTGTGGTGCACCACTCATCAGAAACGGGCTAGGAAAAAAGCCCCTATCGCCAAGCTGTGGAAACATACCAGCTTGTAAAGCTGTCAAATTTCTACTATAAAACTTCATTGTTTCAGTCACGTAAGTAGGAATCTGTGAAGCCTCGTCGCCTCCGTATCTCAAGCTTTCAAGTGTCGATGCGAGTCCTTTAATATCGGCGTATAGTTTGTTGAGTAACTCTGCATTAACTTCAAATGACGGCCTTTGTTCTTGATTTTCTGGTGAACCCGTGGACAGCAGGCGTCGGTGAAGGTCTACATTTGAGCTGTGCCTGTCTCGACTTCTTCGCGAGGGAAAGGCCGCATCGCAGCCGCTAACGTCACAGGGATGAAGCAATTTTAAATGATCGTTTCTGTAATGCATTCGCAATGTGAAATGGTTTTGAAATATTTTTCTGCATGCTGTACATCGATCTGGGTTTTCATCGTCGATGGGAATTTCAATATCGTTAATATCTGGCCGTTCGTCTGTTCTATCACTGCTGGCTGAAGGAGATCTAACACGAGCAAGTCTCTCTTCTAAGGTATGTAAATCACTTCCGCTGTCACTGGGTGTATAGAGATCAGAACGTAACCTTAATCCTTCCCGAACGACGCTGGGCGCACTCGATTCATCGTCGGACTCACTCTCTGCCTTTACTCTCGTTGTTGATTCCGAGTCCACAGTCGCTTCCTCGTTGGACTGAAATGGCTCCCACTTTTCTGGCTTTTGTTTTTTTAGAGACAAAGGTTCCTCGTCTGTTCGACTAGAACTGGGCGTTGACATATTTCTAAATAAATCACTATTATACTCTTCATCTGATACACTATATTCATTATTTTGTGAGCAACGCGTGGGGTTTCCACTTTTCCTTTTACGTTTGTTTGGAATTAAAGGAGATTTATCATCTGTGGTGATCAAGTCAGTACTTACACTAGGATTAGATTGCTTAGGTTTAATATCATCTTCTTTCTTTTTATTTACACTTAGGTCTTCGGGTTCATCGACGTAGTTTAACCGGTTTTGATCTTCAGGTTTAATTTGAGATTTAATTTCGTCCTTATTATCATTATCCGAACCGTCTTCATAGTTTTCACTGTAATTAATTGATTCCTCTTCATGTAGCACAGGTTTCACAAGATCTAATGGGTGACGAGTTTGATTTTCTGGAGAAGGTATTTTTCTGTACATTTTTTCGATTTCACTGAAGTTTCGAAGATCATCGAGAGGTACACGAGGAGGTAGATGATTAGGAGGTGGTGCAGTTAGAGGTGGCGGAAGACGAGCTGCTAGTTCAGGCGGAAGAAGCGCAGGCGGCGGCAGTGGTAGCCGAGCCAACGCTGGGAGCAGGGGGAACGGCTGCGCAGATCGACCATCGTGGGCAGAGATCTTACGTCTAACGTGCGGTGAGTGCAGCTTAGGATTCGGATTAGCGCTGTGCCGGTTCCGAGAACGCCGCGAACTGAACATCATAGTACACCCCTCCACTGTACACTTGTGCATCTCTCTTAAGTGCACCGCGGAAAAATGTATTTTTAATGCGCCTTTATCGCAAAAAGTCTTAAGGCAAACATTGCACTGCACTCTCTTCTTTCCCGTAGCGGGATTCACGAATTGAACCCCCAACCCGAGAGGCCACGGCGCGGGCGGTGGGTCGCGACGCTCCGGGACGTACTCGGGGGTTCGTCGCTCTTCACATTTATCTTCATCCCGACCGCTGAAACTGGCGCCTAATTTTCTAAAGTCGAACTGCGGCGCCGGCTGGCTCACACGGGGCATCATGAAGTAGTCCAGGCCGGTGGGCAAGCCGGGGACCGCACCGAATTCTTTGCCCTCCATCACGTTACTGTCATAATATAGCGCGTAGTACGAAGCGGGTGGCGCGCGACGCGGCCGCTT
>JAATLQ010034284.1:0-21993 GCA_013421005.1 Heliconius erato x Heliconius himera
GAAATGCAGTTTTGTTGTGTCGGGAATCGTATTTTGGACCAATCGTTCTTAAAACGTCACTTGTTTATGAAAGATTACTAACTGCCTATATTTGTAAATTACAAAAGTTTTAGGTGGTTAATACATAAATAAAACTTATTTTAGTAATTTTAGAGGCATATCGAAATTTTAGTTTTTTTTTATCTATTACAATAACTTATTATAAAAATTTTGGTATAAAGTTCTTGAAACTTCAAATCCATTCATAATCACAATGTTTTTAATGGACTTTGTAAATAGATAAAAGGGAAAGAAATCTTTGATATTCTTCTATCATTTCAGTTTCAATGTAGTTTGTATGTAATTTTGATAAATAGAATCAAGTTTTATAAAAGTATAATTTTATTGTAAAATATATAGATATTATTATTTAATTTAGGGCTGCGAGCACGTTGGCTGTGGGTTCGATTTTCAGTTCGAAAAATGAATTGTTTTAATTTCCCCACTCGAGTAGCCGAAGTGCGGCTATGAGTTCCGTCACAAAATACTCAGCGTCTCAAATTGGTCTGCTATATATGAAACACTAGCAGGAACTGATATTTTTTTACATTATGAAATTTACATGAAATAAAAGTACAACATAATCTATTATTTGGTTAAAACAGTGTTATAAAAGATACTTTAAAATTTGTGAAATTATTTTTTAATTTTTAGACATAATTCATTATTTCTTATTACATAAAAATATATATGTAAAATAAGTTAAAAGTTGATTCTACTTATACAAACTTAATGCAAATATTTAAAGTCAGGCTCATATTAACGCACATTTTGTTAAATAACAAATATTTTTTTGTATTGTTGATCCTCTCAGGACTAACATTGTTGTATGAGTGTGTGTGAATCTTAGGTCGAATAAATACCTAAATCTAGAATATATTTTAGGTTTAATTTCTATAAAATATAAGATTAGTTTAAATTATTGTGTGCATTTTCTGTTTGGGACGAATGTTGTTTGGTCCTCTGGTACAATAGCGGTAGTGTTTTTTATACTATGTAAAAGAAAAATATCATTTAAGAGTACTATTGTAACAGAAAGTCCACAAATTTATATGCAATTCAGAAATAAATATTAATAATTTAAGGATGTATGAGTGTTTTTATTCTACCTGCGCATTGGTATTAGAGTATATTTTTATGAATAGCGTGAAATTTATCAATTATTTTATAATTTAAGTGACAAATACTAACGTATCGTCCAGTTGTGAAGTTAGCTGTAGATGGCTCAGATTTGATTTGTGTTTTTTACTTTTGATTATTTTCTCATTGTGAACAAAGCGCAAAAGCTTATCTTCAGGGCGGTCACGATCTTGACTCGTCGACCATTCCTGTACATGTTAAAATCATCTCATGACAGGACCTCATTGCACTAAATCGTTCTTAACCCTTTCAGGACCATAGGGTATTGCCATCATTTTAACTGTTCAAAATAGTTTATTGTGGATCTAAAAAAGTAATAAAAAATATTTTTAAAGAAAAATATTGAAGTTATATATGTGAAATAGCAAAAATAGTGTTCTGCTTACATTACTTTACACAAACTGAGCTTTAAATTTTTTTTTATAAAAACAAAAACCCCGACTGCATAAAACTAAAAAGAAAATAAACAAGCCCAATAGGATTATTAGGATTAACAGTCGGGACCTATAAGTAATTCTTCAATCAATAAAATGTTTACCAGGAATCCCGCATAATTTAAAGAGGTCCCGACTAGTAACAACCCCGTTGTTGTTTTTATAAATATTTTTTTCGCTTTTTTGTTAGGATTCATTATGGTAATGATAATCTTGATATACCTTTTTGAAATCCTCATATTGAGCTCTTGAATTTGATATCCATATTCAAAACGATTTTTTTTTCACTAAGTCCAATGGCGTCCCACAGCCGCCATGATTGTTTTTTTTTAACGTCACCCATCTAAGAACACTTGGAGTACTAATACGAATCTAACGATACCTCAATTATGTAAATCCGTTCTGCGCTAAAATTCAGAAATCGACAACTTTATTATATCGACCGAATTTTAGACAATGAGCCATACTTTTTGTAAAACTTGTAAAAAAAAGATTTATAATGTTAAGTTTTATAATGGATTCGGTTAAACGTCTCCTACAGTTAGAAAGATACGAGATGAGTACCAGAATTTGGCCTTACATCCCTTGCCGACACTAGTCGTTAAGGTAAAAAAGTTTTGTAATAGTGTTTCTCATTAACGTTTTATTATAATTTAAATCAATTGCATTACATTTCACGCTGTTTCCCGCACACAGCAGGGTAGGCAGAGAGTAGGCTTTGATCTGAGATCATATTACAATACCGTTGAGAACAAACAAATTGTAAATACATCATCAGTAGCGGTATCATCATCATCAAGTCGCGACGCCGGTGGAGTCACCGTATATCGCAACATCAGTAGCTTCACTGATTGTAAGAGAACGTTGACGTGGGAATTATTGTCGGAAGTTCATTTGAAAATGAGACGCAAAAACTGAAGCTGGTGATACATGTCCAGTAAACGCAAAGGCAAATGCAACTTCAAATTCGTACTCATTCGTTCGTGCTTATAGCGTATACCCACACGGGCACAGCGTTAGCAAAAATTAAAGTTTTTGTGTTTTATCGTTGTTGAAATATTCCAAGAAAGTCGCTAAAATGAAGCCCGAATATGAGCCTGAACTTAATACACCAGTTATGATGGTTGGGGATTTTAACATTGCAGTACCAAGACGCAATTCTAGAAGCCACAATAAAAATAAGCACACGTTTAAAGAGCGTTTTTCTATCAGTAACTTAGGCAAAGCAGCTCCATTAAATAGAATAGTAATATTGTATAATAGTATATTTAAAAAAAACTGGTTTAGATATATTTCAACAATCTATATCCACTTTTAAATTGCAAACAAAAAAATATTGCCTAAATTGTCTTCCTCTTAAATAATTGTTGATAAATGAGAAATTATTATTAATTTTTTGCAACGTTTTTTAATAGTTAAAATTATTATAAAATTTTTGTTTTCTGTTTCTTTTATTGTATAAGTTTTATTTTAAGTGTAAGTAACATCAAAGAATGATTTGTATTATGTTTGTTCTCTTTTTTTATTAATTCATGCATGTCAAGTTAGCCTATAAGTGCGGTATACAATTTATGTTGTAGTCCCTTAAGATTTTTTTGTTTTTAGCATAAGAATTATTACTGTATACAACGTTGGCTTCCTATTAAATAAAAAATAAAATGTCTCTCAAAAGCCCCTCATTGCCCGACTTCATACTCAGCAAAGTTTAATTTAAAGTTTAATTGAAACTCTAAAAATAGATAATACCTGTATTAATTTAACTTTTACCATAAATTTTGATATAAGATATATCAAATATGTATGCCATGTGTATCATACTTTTCTTATCACAGATATATAATAATAATTTCATTTAAAAAAAAATACCATTTATTACTTAAACGTATTCACGTACAACAAACGGCCTTGTCCATGACAGCCACATCAAAAATCTTTTAACAAACTTATCTATGAGAACACTGGCTGCTGAGACATAATTAACGAAAAACTTACTTCAATTTTGTAAATGCGTTCAGCAGTTCTGGAGATACGAGGTAATAAATAATATTTCATTGATGGTTTTAATTTTTTTATTTTGATGGTTTTTTTCCCAATATGTATTGGGAAAAAAATAGAATCTTTCAAAATAATGAATCTACAATCATCACACTTAAAATGCACTGTCCAACTACAACACAATGGCTTCACATGACTATTTTAAAGATACAAGTTATGCTAAGACTTTTTTGTCCTTTCTGATTAAATAAAGAAAAACAAATAAAACAATAAACATAGCTTTTTTATAATTTTATTAATCTTAAATCTATGTTCATGAGGCTTCCATTGCGGTGGCGGTCTCCTCAGTGTATTTGCCCTTCTCAGCGCCGAGTGCCGCACGTCTGCCCTTGGCACGTCTCACTAAGATGTCTTTACGGTCCTTGTTCATCTTTAGTTTTACAATAACACACTGAAAATAATGAATTTATTGTAATTTATGATAGTTTTGTAATTTCAAAGCTGATTTATTATGGAAATATCAGAGCCATGGAAGTGTTTCAGCAGTAATTATATCTATAACAAAGTCTATGCAATGTTATATTGATATAATCTAAGTAAGAATTAATCATCATTTAAGAGATTTGTAAAATGTTTAGACAAACTTTTACAAGATAAAAATATTTGTTTACATTATTTACCTACTTACTCTACACATGCTAGAAAAGTTAGTATGTATATACTAAGAGTAAAATACAATTGATAATTTCAATATTATCATAACTTCAAGTATAGTTTAATCAACGTTTTTTACTTCTGAGTCTAAGCTGTATTTTCTTATATTAATCATTTCTAAATAACTTTTTTTTAATTTCTTTTTTTTCCAAATTCACACCATATTTTACATGCAGTAGTGTAGGCATAGAGAACTTAGTGTCAAGATCTTGAATGGCAACCACATTGTCACACTTTGTTTTGGAAATAGAATAAATTTGCCATCACCATTATTAGACCGTCAGATGCACTACAATGTCCTTAACATTAAATGACTTAATTTAGCAAATAACCAAGAAATATTGCTACTTTAATTTATTTTTAACAGAATTTACTACAACATTTACCTTCGAGGGGTGGATGCCAACATATGCACTGGCGCCATTAGCCTTCTCCCTTTGGATCCTCTCAATGTAGACGACAAACTTCTTACGGTACACTTGGACTACTTTGCCAACCTGTTGACCCTTGTAATGTCCACGAACTACCTAAAAATAATCAAAAAATTATTACATGACTAAATTTACAATTCTTTTGTTTATTAAATATGTTTACGATTGCCAGATTAATAGATCAGAGCCATATTTTGAACCATGGTACAGATTCACTGCCTCATCCAGAGAGTACTACAGAAAACCTGCAGTACTACTCTTTCAGTGGCAGCAAACATCTGCAGTCTGTGAATGGTTTGGTATCATCATGTGAATTAAACTGGCACTAAGACAATAAGTACTTTAAAACAACTTAAGTTTACTAAATAACTGCAATGCATAAATAAAAGACCTAATATGAAGTCTTTACTAGAGAACACAACTATAAATCAGTTATTTTATTTAATGATTAAGTAATTATGCACAAATAACCTAACATATTAATGATTTTTCAATTGAAAACAAAAACCACATGTACATGACCACATTTTCTGTTTAGTCAATTATAAATATGTAAATAAATAACAGCATTTCGTACTGTTGCAAAATTTTACACCAATGAGTTTTATACTCAGATAAGATATTGTTACATTTAATACTTAAGAAGTGAAGTAAATCATACCAAAAATATTTTAGTTTTTTACAACATCTATGTCGCTTGTAGGTTAAAAAAAAGACTAATATATATATTTTACCTGAACTTCGTCGTCCTTGCGGATAGGCATAGATTTAACATTGAATTTTTGTCTCAGCTCCTTAGAAAGTGGAGATGACATCAAGACTCTCCTGATGTGGGAAGGGGCGCTAAAATGCCTCTTCCTGTTTTTCCTCCTGGAGGACGTTACCAGCCTATTGTACTTCATACTGGTGGTCTTCACTGTAAACCGAAAATAACCACGTTTTAATTCACTATTTGAAACACAATAGGTTATTGCTTAGTGCGCTAAACGTCAAGTTGCCGAGACGATTTTCTAATTCACAATAATATGATATCGACGAAATAAATATGTCTTCTAAAGAAAACATGTTTAAATTATAATTTTGTAACTTTGAACAATATCAATATGTGTAGCTAGCGGAGATTTTTACGGATTAATTCAACGTACCCGAAACGACACGGCAAAGAATCAAGTTAAAAAGACATACAGATTATAAACACAGAGACATGTCTATTCGATAATGCTGCCAGATGAAAAATAAAATCATAGTGTAGATTAAAAATATAACTTTACAATATAAGGAATAGATATTATTATTATTTTCTTTTGTACCAAACAGTATATTTATTAAATGCGGTAAATAAGAATGATGTAAATATTTTAATACTAATAGAAAAACATAAGTACGTATGTAGACTATAACCTAAAAAAATATTTTATTACCGTACATATATCGTATAATTAAATTGATTGTTTTAAAATATTTTAAGCTATTAAAATAGAATCGTGATTATGTGTAAAATAAAAAAAATAGAAAAATATTATTATGCTTATTTAAGCATAATAATATTTTTTAACAAAATATATTTCCACTACTGAAAGCAAATATGTATATATTTTATATTTAGTATGTTTTAATTTTTGCGTTTAGTAGTGTAAATATATATTTAAAACATTTTTATATATATTAAGTAAATATTAAATCCTGGCAAAAAAAGATCTTAGTTATAATCAACCGGCCACGGATTGATTGGACGGTTAGATCGTGGCGCAGTGGGATAACGTCTGACTGTAAACGCGATAGCTGCAAGACAAAGCACAGCGTTGAGTTTCGCAACTTAATAGTCAAAATGCAATGAATCGAAGACGTGACCCAATATCATCAACAAAATATTTTTTGATTCATGAAAAGAAGTCTTCTTTCTTACATTTTAACATTTTCTTCATGTCGTTAAAGTCATTACTGTGGGATTTTTACGAAAGAACATTTTCTATTCTTTCAGCGAATGTCGTTTAAAAGCTGTACGTTGTGAATTCACTCCCTCATGCCTTTGAACTTAAGCTCTAAACTTAGTTAAAGGTTTTCCGCATTGACAAATACGGGCTCGTTTATTTGATTCGACGTTTAACTAATGTAATTTAACTTTGTTACACTCAAGTTTTGGATAGTAATATTTAATTTTTAATTATGATATTGTTCTTAAAATAAGACTTTATTTGTATTGTTATTGTAATTATTTAGTATGACGGTAAACGCGACAGTTTTGGGTTTGATTCCCACTCGGTGGAACGAATTATTATTTATCAATATTTCCATTTCTTCGTTCTGGTACCAAGGGAAAAACGCGGCATTGTGTTTCGCAGCACAACCCGCAGTGGGGAACGGAGTGTCTTAACACTTGTGTTCTTTGCCTACCCTGCTGTATGTGAGGTACAGCGTAAAAAAAAGGGTATCTAGCAGGGTAGACATATGGCACCTAGTGTTATGACACTCCTTTCTTCATGTCCAATTATCAAGACATTTTGATTTAATTTTTTATAACTTTATTAATTATGGATCTGTGATAAGAAAACTATGATACACATGTCATACAAGATATATTGAATTTTATGGTAAAAGTCGAATTAATACAGGTATTACCTAACATTTTTAGAGGTGGCGGAGTATGAAGTCGGATAATCAGCTGTTTTGAAAGACATTAACGTTAAAGTCTCCAACCATCATAACTGGTGTAGTAAGATCAGGCTCGTAATAGGGCATCATTTTAGCGATGTTCTTGGAATACTTCAACAACGATAAAACATAAAGAGTTTAATTTCTGCTAACGCTATGCACGGGTGTTCAAAAGCTTACAGCTCCCTACTGGCTCTTCAGTGTTTATCTGGTGTTGAGCAGAAACCACAGACGATCTCATACATCACACTTATTTCCGAATGTATTGTTGACAAACGTCGTATAGAAACGAAACTATCTGCTGTCTAATGTCTCTTCATCATCGATTGTTGTCGACGTAGAAGTGATTTCATCATCTACTTGCATATTTTCAACCGCCCCAGCTGCAGATGTTATGGTACGGTCACATATCCGTTCGGTCGCATTCTATCTTCTACGTTCCTGGTACTGCTTCGGTCATATGGTGTTTTATTACTACCAATCGATTATTCTTGAGCATCCTTTTTTACTGTTTATCATATTTGTGTTTGGTTTTGGCTTTTGGACGCATATAGGCCGACAGTTATATTTAATTTTGATAATATTTTTTTATTAAAACATCCTATCCCTAATTCACTTCACACACTTCTTTATACTATTTTTTTTATATACAATCGATAGATATTGGCCATAGCTGACGAATAAAAATTAAACCAGCTTCCCTGAACCAAAAGTTATACTAATTGCAAAACTTGATTCGCAAATTAAACTTAAAACGACGTCGCTTCCTACTCCAATGTGCGCGACTGTTCTTCTTTATTGTAATAAATTCTTTGATTCTTTAGCTATCCAGTGGTATAATTTTATTTTGGATGTAGGATAAACTACAAAGCCAAACTGTATGGTGTGGTTAGGTTTTTTGGATTGCCCCCGTATGGTAGCGAACTTACGACGTATTCATGTCAAATGAGCCAATTTTCCAAGAATACCAGCATTTTTAGTTGTATTTCGCGTATAATAGGATAGGCTTCCCTACTTTCAGCCAAATTTTTGAGACGTTGCGTATTGAGTGATGAAACTGAACGCCGCGCTTTGTCTTGTTACTAGAGCGAGGAAATGGAAATAATCATTCTTCTGTGTGGGAGTCGAACCCACAATATACCACATTCTATGCCATTGCGTACCACGGATTTACCAGTTCATAATTAATTTCTCCCTGCTTAGTTTACATAATATGAAAAGTGTCAAGAAATATTAAAACAATATGAAATACATGCACACACAATACACAATTTTTATTTTGCGTGCATCATAATAGATCGCAGAACAAAACTAAAAGCGTGGCACCGTGAAGTTCTTTCAGTCACCGACTGCAGCGAGTGGCCTCGCTGTTGATGACATGGTGCTATAGAAATTCATTACAATAAAATGAATAATTTATTAAGTATAGCGGATGCTATAATAGAATGTGTAATTTTTTTCTCTACTTCATCTTGATCTAAATGCTCCCGTGATCAGGTACGGGCGACAGACATTTTGAGATAATTGGTTTAATTTGAGTTATTTGATTTACTATATTTATACGATTTCCTACTAAAGCTAACGGTCCACTTGCGGCTTCGCCCGCATACCACCTATAATACTTTTATTATACATTTGTCAACAGATTGATACATTCAATCATGAACACTACGTGGTTATATACAGGACGTTATCAGCGGCAAAGGCGCCCCCCGCGGGACTCGTGCCTAGGCGTGCGGCCGTAAACAGGGCATGGAATTTTTTTAATTTTACATTTTCTCGAAAAATATACGTCCAAATTAGACTTTCGCTCGTTTACAATATACATATGAAATAAGATTCGATGAAATATCACCTTACAATTTTCGTTTATTTTTTGTCACAAAACACGTTATTATCACTTATTTATAAGATATAGATATATGATATCGAGGACTTTTTTTAGCAGCTATCATACAAAATAAAAAGAAAGTGAATCGGTCAATCAAATCAAAATAAATAAATATCAGACCAGACGATGATATCATATTTTTGTATCCTCACCTAAGATTCGGAAGTTATTCTTAGTTTTCCTCTATACTCCTAAAGGAACCTTCATCACACATTTTAGCTTATTACGTACGTTGTCCGTCCGTAGTGAATTTCAATATTTTTAAAGCGTTTAAAAAATAATTATTAAAGATATTTTTTTAAAAAAGATATGAAAGAGTAGGCAGAGAGACTCACTGTCAAGGCACTCCGCTCTTGAAAGCGTGCTTTGTCTTGTTATAAGAGCGCGGAAATGAAAACAAGTACTTTAAAATTACAACTAATTTCCTCGAGCGGGAATCGAATTTACCTTTCTCCGTGCGGTTTTATAATGGATGCCTCATAACCGTATGTTTTTACAGAGATCCCTTACAGATACACTTTTTACAATTTTTAGGGTTCCGTACCTCCCTTTCAAGATCACTTTGTTGTCTGTCTGTCTTTCAAGAGCATTTATCTCAGGAACGCTTGGAGATATTGAGTTGAAATTCAAACAATACACTCAAATATACGGCCCCATGATTTCCTGAAAAAAAAGTAGTTCTACGTTTATTTAAAAAACGATATGGGCGTTTATATAACAAAAACACGTACGACACTATAAGGGAATCGAAATTAATAGGGTATTTCCGGTTGACATAGAATTCTGAAAATTCAAAATCTGAAAACAATATATTTGTGGTTAAATCTTAAAGAATAATAAAGAACAATAATAGCCTTAAAGGGGGGCCAAAATCTGTAGGTTCATTATACATATTTTGTAGAATATTAATAGGTAATTTTATGTTTTTAAGTATGTTAATCATAAATCATGATAATATAATGTATTTGTATCAATTATTACGAAAATAATATCCTTTTCTATTCTTTTGTAATTTAAGATTTTATCATTATATTTCCGGGCCGTTATGGTGCAGAATGAGCGCCTAACTTCAAACGCCACAGTAATGAGTTCCATTCTCTGTGCGTAGGGAACGAAGTGTTTCACCAAGGAAGCCTTTCCCTGCATGAAACTTGAATGAAACTAAAAAAAATCCGGGATAAAAAGTAGCTCACATGTTGCCCCATAAAGGCTTCTTTTTTCCAGTAAAAGTCCCATAAATAGCGTTCTAGCTACTATTGAGATTAGTCCGGACAAACAGAAAGACAAATAAAAACAAAAAAAGTGTAAATAATTATATGCATTTGAAAAAGTACGGTGATTTCAGAATACATACAGCCACTACAATTTTATTTATATGAATAGACTAAGTAGCATATTTTTTTTAACGTTTCCTCGTGTTACCTATTAATTTGATTTTAACTAACCTTATAAGTAAAACGCTTATATTTCTAATACTTATTATATGTAATAGAAGGGAACCTAGTTTTAAGACACTCCGTTTCTCATTTTCAGTTTAAATCTAGAGGCATTGTGTGTTGAGACGCGGAAGTCATCGCCGCGCTTTTTGTACACCAAAGCGAAGAGAATGAGAATATAAAATATTTATTTTTCTCCTGTCGGTTTTACAATCATGCTTTGTGTCCCTGCGTCACGAATAGCCTTACATTTAAGTAAATATAAGGCCCTCTCAGCAGAACTGCCTTCCGAACCGGTGGTAGTTTTTTTTTATTTATATGCTCATTCGACGGTTCAAAAGTGCTTATAAGAGTCTATTTGAATAAAGAATATTTGGAACTTGAATTTGAATTTAACACTAGGTTCCCTCTGCCTACCCTGCTGCGTGCGGGATACAGCGTGAAGCTGATTTATTTAATTTTAATAAAATACCAGGTTTTACTTAAATTATTTTAACAACATATCTAAGAGTTAAAAATGGATTTAAAAAAAAATTTTTCAAAGTTAAAATGACAAAAGTCATGGAGGAAAAAACAAAGTAGCAAAAGTTTTATTTTATTAATATTACTCCAAGGATCTATAATTTGCATATTATTTGGCAAGTTTGTTAGAAGCTTTGTGTGGGGTCGATGGTTCCAAGTTAGCTTTTAGGTGGCGTACGAGTAAAAATAATAAATCTAATGATCTGAAATATATATAAAATAAATGAATCAGCTTCACACTGTATTCCGCACACTGCAGGGTAGACAGGGGGAACCTAGTGTTAAGACACTCCGTTCTCCACTTTCTGCCGAATTCTGGAGGCATTGCGTGTATTGCTCTATATATATATATATATATTTTTTAATTAATCCACTCTTTTAAGATAAATTGGATACTAAACGGAATTTCCTATTTTACGTCTTAAGTTCACGCACATAAAGTCGTAACGGGCGACTAGTATATAATATTCATTAAGAACAAAGAAACTTACTATCTTTACATATTGTACCTTAAGCACAATGATTGTGATGAATCTCTCTCTTCTTTTCTTGTCATTTAGCATCAGTAAGTTTCTGCGTGCTGAGTACTGTATAAGCATATTTTGTTATATGATCAGAAAAATTTAAATATATTTACTTTGGAATATAGTCCTAAACGGCAATAGAACTCACAACCATCATGTGCACAGCCAGACACTGCGTTAGCGTTAACGCAGCATCGTCGATGTAGCAGGGTAGGTAGAGGGAACATAGTGTTAAGACACTCCATTTCCCATTCTATTGTCTAATTTTCGTGACATTGCATGATTAGTGGAGGGATTCAACGCCGCGCTTAGTCTTGTTATCAGGGCGGGGAAATAAAATAAAATATATTAGGAAGAAAAATAGCATATAAACAAAGAACAAGAAAATGAAAATAACTCAGTCCCCGAGTATGAATCGAATCCGTAACCGTCAACAGTTTCAAATGTATATTTTAATATCTATTAAATGTTTTTTTGGTATACAAGAAAGATAGAGTAATAAATAAAACACGCTCATTCAAGACTTTTCTCTTCTCTTTAAGAATTGTATTTTTATGTTTTTAAATCATCGTCGTGAATGGACTAAATAGGGATGACATCGCAAACGTATCATGAAGCTAATCTTTTTAGACAAAAAATATATATATTTTTAAATGAAAATAGTAGGATACCGTCACGTTGTACATATAGCAGGATAGGCAGAGAGAACCCAGTATACAAACTCATACAGGCATAGCGTGATAAAGATACATAATAAAATAAATGTTATTTAAATCCCGAGCAAAAATAGCAAAATATAAAGAATATCATTATCAAAATTACAAAAATATATAAGATAACTATTATAATTTCCTCATACATTGTTGCCAATGCATACTAGCAAATATTCTAACAAAAAACTAAAAAACAATACAAACACTAACACTAAACCACCTGAGATCAACAATAGCTTGAACTCAAACTTAGTACTGGCGACCCTATGACCTCTACAGCCCAACCCGTGGATCCTAGATGTCTCTGCCGTCATTTCAGGCGGACTTGCGCATACCGTCCACGCCCGGGCAGTGAATGGATAGACCTCGTGGGGTCCGGACGTGCCTGTTACGTGTTCTAGTGATGATGACCAGACGTGAGAGCTTCGGCCAGCTCTCCTGAGCCCGGTTAGAAACCATGTGCGAAGATATAGGTGAGTCGGTGACGAGATTTTCTCTTTTTAAGTTATTGGTGTTGTTTTCTATTTTTCACTCTGTTTTTCTTTTTGGAATTGTATGTATGTATGTGGTTTGAATGGATTTCGTGTTTTCGATGGGCACATGTGATTTTATTGGGTTTCGGCTTTGGGAGTTTGGTGTGTGTGGTCGTTTTTCAAAATATTGTTCTAATTTTGTATCATAATTAAGTTTTATTTATTTTAAAGTGAATATGTTGAAATAATTTGATTGTGATTAAGAGGGAACGGTTATCGCGCCTTGTACCTACGATCGCGTTATGTCTCCCGATTCAATTAATGTTTTTTTTCGGGTTTATTATTAATTTAATTATTAAAATGTACTTTTTTGTTATACAGTTTTTATATACATAATTTGATACCATCGAGTAAATTATTTAAATTGACTGTGAACTATTCAAACAATTTTGATTATAGATAGTTAATAAAGCTATATAAATAAGCTTTCTAATTAGTACGGGCTTAAAATAATTACAAAAGTGAAAATTTTCAGTGAAATTTAAAACGAAAATAATATGATGTGATAAATGAATGATATGAACGATATTTAATAGTAATATTTTATTTCTATTTTTAGTGAATAAAATAATTTGTTCATGCTGTATCACGCATATGGTGGACAGGCAGAGAAAATATAACATTAATTCTCCACTTTTCGCAAGAATTCGAAATGTTGCGCGTAAAGTAACGGAACACAACGCAACGCTTGCTTTATCAGAGAAAAAAAATAATAAATCGTTCCTCTGAGTGGTAATCGAACCCACAACAATCGCTTATACAGCTTAGACGCTATTCCACGAAGCCGAAGCGATGCTTTTCTTGGTCTTTATTATTTTACCCAAAGCTATCAGTCTAACGTGATTACAAGAAATACATATCTACATATATATAATTTTCATCAAGCAGGCATCGAACATCCACCCTATTTTATTCATTCATTTGGTAAATTGTGTCACAAAGGTGTATTCAAAGGATAAGGTTAATATATTAAAAATAATTAAAATTAATAACACAAGTAAAATAAATTTAAGCTATTTTTTTAGGGAATAATGTTATGGATTTTTTAAAAAGTTAAAAGATTTAAAAAATAACTTTCTTATTTTTCTCTACAGAAATTGACCTATAATATTTATAGTATATAAAATCCATTCAATCCACTTTTCATATGGATGGATTGGACTTTAAATTGGAGAAATGTTCAATTTAAAAATAATCGGCGACGAAATGTTTTTTTTGGATAAAGAATTTTTTACTAATTAATAAAGTGAAGCGATAACGAAAATATTTAAGTATAAAAAAAATATATTATGTATTTGGACCGTCGCGGCGTCGTCGTGACGCAGCTGATCTGACTGTAAACGGTTGTGGGTTCGATTTTAAATCAGCGACGTTGATTTCCACTACTTACTGTACGTAACATAAACAAATCAATCGTACTATAAAAACGCTTTATTGCACACAAATAATAAATCAAAGTAGATGTTAAAAAGTTAATGTTGTTGAACAATATTTCATGTATGGTTCAACTGTAAAACTTTATATTGTTGAACAAATATTGTGGTGTATGGTTCAACAATATAAAAACGGATTTATCATAAAAATGTTTTTTTGTAGGCATTTCTATAATAAAACTAAACAATCTACATTTTATTAGCAGCTTCAAGTTATATTCCAAATATGGCAGATTAATCAAAAACAACTTTATGTCAAGACACTCCGTTCTCCACTTTCCCACAACATTTGTGTTTAACATTTTATAACATACTTTGGTGTGATAAGTGGCAGTTAATATAAATATTTCCTAGAGTGGGTTTGAACATACTACCACCGCTGTCAGTAAGGCAAATCGAGGTTACTTGATAAAAAAAGCTAATCTAACGCTGTCGTGGCGCACTGGCACAGTGTCTGTCTGTAAACGCGACGATTTGATTCCCACTCGAAGGAATGAATTATTTACATTTCTTTGCTCTGGTAACAAGATAAAGCACGGCGTTGAGCTCCACCACTGAATGTCTGAAAAATTGCAACAGCTGTATACAGCGTGAAGCAAAAAGAAAAAAAAAGAGAAGCTAATCCACTTTCTATGTACTTATTGTATAAATTATAAAGTTTCAAGCCACAGATTCCACAGGTAACGGATTGCGCTCGGCCGCCATTTGTACCATGTTAATTAAATTTTGCTTAATAAACAAAATTACGCGTTACCCGTCAAATTTACTTGCGGCTCCGTATGTTATCAAAATCACGCCTCATATAGAATTATAAGATTGTTTTGTTTATTTTTTATGTATTTAGTTTTTCAAAGTTCGATTTGTAACTTTGTAACTATGTAATAAAATCTAAGAAATTGAATGTGATCCTCTTATAATAATTGCAGTTATTTGGTACCATCGCATTGGTCTGATGATGGAGATAGAACCTGAATAGTGGAAGTTTTCAGAGGTTATTAGTAAACCTTTCGAGTTAAGGCTTGCATAATTATCGCATATTTTAGACTTTAGAAAAAAAAAAAGCGTGTTTTTTTTTCAGATTCAGGGAATATCTAGATTTACATTGAAAACAAATTGAAATAGATGAAGTAGCTAAATAATAAATATACACATTCATTCAATTGGATTTTTCAATATACATTCATCGAGCTCTGCCAAAACAGAAAAACTTCGACTTGGGACTTTAAAAAGAAACCTGTATCTTACTATCTCTTATAAATGGATATTCTGAGGGAACCTAGCGTTAAGACAGTTTTTTAAGCTTTACGCTGTATCACGCACACAGCAACCCTGCTATGTGCGCTAGCTAACTTTCTGTTGAATTCTTGACGCATTGCTTGTTGAGTGGCGGAACTCAACGCCGCGTTTTGTCTCGTTATTTGACATTGTTCCGTTATCGGAGCGAGGAAATTAAAGTATTTAATATTTAATCCCCCTAGTACGCATCGAACCCACAACGGTTGCGCTTACACTCGCTCGCTTTATGCCCATGCGCTACATAAGGTAGTTTCCACCTGATTTTTGGACATTGAAATATCTAAATAGTCCCCGGATAGGCAATCAACTCACCACTGACACTACTTCCCACTAAGTTCTTAACCTTTTTTTACTATCGTATTATTAAAATCTCTACATTGAATTTTCAGTTTTAAGGTAAAAATCACATTTTGTATACCTATTGTATACTTCAATATGTAAGTATCTAACAATCGATTGGCGGAATGCCGAATATTAGGCCAACGTCATTTTGGCATCGCGACCTGTTATGTAATTTTTGACTTATGTTGTTGTTTTGTGTGTATGATTAATTAAAATCAGCTAAGTGGATTTGTAGTAAAAAGGACTACAAATTCCTTGCACCTAGTTAGCAGTTCGATTTTATTTGAATGAATTATTTTAAATATTTGAGCCCACCACTCTACTCTCAATGTCTCGAATATTAGGCGGAATATGAAGGCGGAGAGTCTTCCCTCTGTCTACTCTAATACATATATGTTGAAGACAGCGTGAAGCTAGGAAAATTTACAAAAAACAAAATTTACTTAGGTTTTCATAGTAAATTTTGTAGACATAGCCTATATAATAGTAGATAGTAGATTTATTTTGATTTTATTTTCCTTTTTAAGGTGCCGTACATCAAAATAAAAAAACAGAACCCTTACAGAATTACTTTGTTTATCTCTTAGCATCTTTTCCTCTCTCTTATTAGTATATTATTTTTACTCCCTTATTTTTTTATCACTCTTAGTCTTAGGCATATGACTAGTAAGGGACTTCCTCCTACGTTTTTTTACCTGAATGAATCTCATTAGTTTATAGTGTAATCAGGCTTTGTAAAACGTTAAGGCTGAAAAGATTTAATGGGTTTTGGATGTTAAAGTTTACTAAGCTTAATGTTAAAGTTTTGGCGTATAAAAAAAGAGCTACTAAACAGTACCATAAAGAGAAAAAAAGGAAAACTTAAATTAATATTAACTGATATTAATTTAAGTTTTTCTAAAAAATAGATTAAAGTGATTATAATATTTCAATGTATATTTACTTAAATTTATATTTCCATTTCTTCGCTCTAGTGTCGATTGAGCGCGGCGTTAAGTTCTGTTTTATCAGTAGGTTCGCAGGTTCTATTATGCGGTAGACGGGAGGAGGATGTACGGGTGAACCTCGCATAAGCATGAAGCTAAAAACAAAACGTAAAAATAAAAGTAAAAGTTCAATATTTGTTCTTGTATAAAGTAATCAGGTGCATCAAGTAAAAAGTGCCGTATTTTAGTATTTTAAGAATATTTCTTTTGGAAAGATATAAACTTGCCGACTTATGTAGTCAGCGTAGCATAAACATGGGCTCGATTGGCCTCATTTGGAGTTTGTTTCAAACAAGGGTTGATGAAATTCTTTAAGGTGCGCTTGAATGTAAAGAGATGTTTTTAAATATTAAAGAACTTAATAAAGCCTTTCAGGCCTTCTTTGCGCAGTGGAATAAGGTCGGGCTGTAAACGCGACAATTGTTGCTTCAATTCCCACTGAGGGGAATGATATATATTTAATTTATTCTCATTTTCCTGTTCTGGTAGACGAAGAAAGGTGAGTTTTATGTAAAGAATGAGTGCGTTACTACAGCGTGATCGTAAACGTGACGGTTGTGAGTTCAATTCCCACTTGGGGGACTGAATTATTTTCATTTTCTCTCTCTTTAATCATTACACAAAATCCCGAAAATTCGATGGAAAATGGAGAACGGAGTGTCTTAATTAGGTTCGCTCTGCCTATTTTATTTAATGATCGTGAGGTAGACACAATCTAGTAAAATAACTCTTGGATCTTTTCTTTTTGCACATATCCGATATAACTGAGAAGTTTTAGGAATATACTATACATATACAGCATATTACTATAAAAATTCCTTCGAATATGAACCAAATTGAATATAATTTTGGACATTTTGAATGAAAAATATGCTGTTGCAGTTTATTTGTTTTAATATGGATGTTTCCACAATATTACAGGGGCGGTAGTATGGCACATTATGTAAAGTCTCTTAATAAGCAAAAAGAACATAAAAAACAGATCAAATGCGACTCGAACTCGTTCCCCAATTTTATATCTACGAGAAGTATCTATATACATGGTTTTGAAAGAGACAGACAGACAGGCAGACGGATAACAAAGTGATCCTATAAGAAATCCGGTTTGTTTTCTTTTGAGACATGGGACCCTAAAGATTTATAAATATCCTTAAACACTCATAAATAATTAAGTGTGTGTAATTTTCAGTGAGCACTGCTGACATTTAATATTGTTAAAGTAACATAATATATCTATAATTTTTGTAATAAAACAGTATTAGAATTACTAGTCCACCCACGACGGTCTCCAGGATATTTAGTATATCCTGTCAATCTGTAAACCCAAGCTGATGATAATAGACTACCCACACTCTTGCCCACGTGTACATGTAATTTTTACGACATTGCTTCTTGACCTTTATCAAGTTTAGACGCCAATTGTTTTAATATTAGAATCGTGTAGAACGGTATTAGAGAGCCGGATGTCTACAGTAAATTTTACTTCGTTATGCATTCTTCATATATGTTACAGTAGTTTGGATCTGGGCCGAGTAAATATATGAAATTTTCTAACTTTTAGTCTACAGTCATCTATATTAAATATTATTTAAATAAATCTTTATAAAAACATGCTTTTTCAAAAAGGTACGTTGTACTAAAACAAAAATAATCATTTAATGAAATGGCAAAAGCTTATATCGCGCAATAATTTAATTTAGTTTTAATTCTCTGTTTTTTGCATGATAACTTAAAATAATTATTTTATGAATAAATTATTATTTTCCGTTTAATACGATTTACCTTTTTAAAAGCTAGTTTTAAAAAATATTTTTTACATTAATATTTTATTTTTTACTCTTTATTTTTTACTTACATTTTATTTTTAATGCTTCATTATTGCAAGCCTCGGTAAATCTAAAACTTCAGGTGCCCGATATCATTTAACATCAGAGTGCTTGCCAAGACAAATCAAACGCGTCCAAGCCAAACCTTTCTAAATTTCAAAGTGCCTGGTCATCTTCTGGCTCCATCTCCTACTAATCACTAGGTGATTTTTTCATGGTATATTGTATTTAAAAATAAAGCTCTTTTATTTGAAAACCATATTAGAGGGGGTGTGCAAAAAATTGTGATCCGTCATTTTTAGTGTCCTACCGCAACAACGTTTTCAGCCGAAACCGAACTTTCGGCATTGGTCTCAATTTCCGCCGAAACCGAAAGCGAAAGTTTCTTAACAAAAAGTATAATTAAAGATAAACTGAAACAGTCAATATAAATGGTCATTACCAGCTATTTTTACCCTATATTGCATGGTCCATAGTTACCGTTACCGAAATATAAGCTATACAAAATATTTTACACAAAAAAATAATCTGTGGTAAGCTAAGTAAGATAAGATAAGACTTTTTTAAATAAATATGTCAAAAGGTATATGAATTTGATATTTGATTTTTTTCCTTGAGTATAGGAAAATTAAAATCAGTCATCTTCGATGTTCTGTGAACTCTTATAAAAGGCATTGTATTTGCAAACTCTATGTAACAAATTGTATCTAAAGCGAGGCTAAGTTTTGTTTTAGTAGTTAGAAGTTTTTTGGAAATAATGAAGCTCCAGACTATTCAGAATTAGTTGCCAAAATAGTTAATTAAATTGTACTCTTTACAATCCGTCCATTTCGACAGATTCCCGGGTAATCTGGGCAATAATTACCAGAGTGACGCCTAACAAGTACTTAGAAGGTTCAGCTCTTTTTCGGCCGAAATCGAAACTTGGCCGAAACTCTGATTTAAATAAATAAAAAGCGTATAAAACATAGGTTCTATTTAAAACACTTTATTTATATCAAATAATAATTTGCTATGACTTGAGAGTAAAGTACTTAAGGCGTTCAGAAAAATTCTCATAGAACTCTTAGTGGTCATTAATCACTGACAAGATTTAGCGATTTCACCACTACGGACGTAAATAGCTATGTAGATTTCTAAGAACTTTGAATAATTTCTTTGTTTCGGTAAATACATAAATTAAAATATATTGCCAGAAAAGGGTTTTTTTTTATTTCTTGAGTGGAGGTTGAACTTACAAGCGTCGTTATATATTTAGATAACGTTCCACTGCGCCACGATGGCCTGTTCAGTAATATTTTGAAATGTTAATAATATTCAGTCTTAACAGCAGAAATCTCATTAGGTGCTTCTAAATTCTAAAAGTATACAAAAATAGTGAAGACTTGTAAAGAAAAAAAAACGGTTAGTCTCGATGTTTTTGTTTTATTTTGTTGCATTTTAAATAAAATCAGCGACTATCTAGTGCTAATAATGCACTGCGTTCTAAATTTTATTAAGATTTACTCATGTGCATGAATAATTACAAACATATATAAGACTGCGGAAACATAAAATATGTTCAAACGTCAAACATGAACTCGAAAGTGAATTTTATTTCCACAAGTTTGCTACTAAAATTTTAAGATATTATGCCATAAAATGTTCGAGTGGAATACATGAAACAACGATATTTTACAGAAATTTTAAGTCGAACTCTATATGGTATACTAGTTGCCGCCTGCAACTTTGTTTACGATAACTTTTTTTGGGAACATAAGGTTCCGTATGTTCCCGTTTTCCGGATTTTGGGAAACTTTCTCTTACTGCTCCGCAAGGAACCTACAGAGTTCTACGACGCGCGCTTAATGGTGCGTTGTTTGTCAACCACTCAGTTAGAAAAGATTTCTACATACATATATGGATTATGGATGATCTATTTGCAATTGATTATAAAAGTCTTACTTAAATATATATGTACCTAATATTAAGAATACTTAGTAATATATTTTTTTAATAAATTTCGCACGCTCGAAACGATCAAGCTACAGAACTAAACTGAAAACATACAAAAAAACTTTGAAATACAGAAATACTATCTGTAGTTTTTTCAAGTCTCGCAAAATAGAAAAGAAAACCTAGTTATTGTTAAGGGGCACACGGATATCGATCTTCGAACCAACACTCATCGTCTGTTAAGTGAAAATATTTGTAATTCACTAATATATTTTGTTAATTTGTCTTATTTACTGCATTTAATTCCTGAATATGACGTACTTCTATAATTTACTAAACAAGCTAAGTAGAGTTTGTCACAACATAAAGCTTAGATATATTTTCTAAGGATTTTTTTTTTCCGGACATTGCGTGTACATTGTGGCGGAACTCAACGCTGCGCTTTAAAAGTCAGACGATGACATGTTTTCATATTACTTTAATAGAAACTTAAATAAAATAAATGTGATTTTCGAAATTTGCTTAAGATAGCTTTGCAGGGTTAAATGTATATTTCCTGGAGCCGGACCCAAATGTAGTTAGACTAAAAGTTATATATATGTCAGCGAAGTTATAACGAGGTACAAATTTTGAACTATGAGAGTCTTGCAAAGTTTATATTTATATGATACGATACTATAAGTCGTATAGGTTATTTTCTATGCAATTAGACATTTTTCACCGCATAGCCGCTGTCAATTCAACATCACGCTTTGCCTTCTTATTTGATCGAGGAAATTAAATTACCTAATTTATTGTCCCAAGTGGGAACCAAATCCATAATCGTCGCGTTTACAGTCAGATGCTGTGCCGCTGCGCCACTACGGCCTCAACTGGTTGTATTCAATTGTAGTAGTGGAGTATAGAGTGCCTAGCAGTAGCGGCGTTAGGGTAGGGCGAGGTGGGGCGACCGCCCAGGGCGCCGGATAAAGAGGGGCGCCGCAGATGTCCGTTTTCGTCCAGTGCCATTTTATGATTCTTTATAATTTCCTATTCCTATTTCCCTAATAGATTCCTTGCTCAATTGAGCGAGGCCTACTTACTTGTAATGTTCCCAAAATTTATAGAAATATTGTTATGTAGGCACCACTAGAATGGAATGTAGTGTTCAA
>JAATLQ010034285.1:0-21994 GCA_013421005.1 Heliconius erato x Heliconius himera
TCTTTATGTGCATCATATTCATTTGTACCGTAGTACTTAATAGTTCGACTCGACCGCTGCCTTCCGAGCATCACCACCACCTATATATACGGAACGACGGTCGCGACACTCGGGACGAGAATACACGAACGCGTCTCGATTAATATGATATTTAAAATATATAGTTTTTATTATTCATATTTAACTATGTTATTTATGTATATTGCCATGCATATTTTATTTTATTTATTTATTTATTTATTTTTAACTTATACTCAAGGTACATACTGTTACACCATGAAGTCATCTTTTTAAATCATATTTCAAAAGTTAATCAAAAAGGCCACAAAATAGTATGGACTGTGCTAGGTCTGTCGTTGCGCAGGCGCACAAGCATAAGACTATAAACGCGATATATTGTGGATTCGATTTCCACTTGAGGAAATAAAATATTTAATATTATCATTTCTTCGCTCCGGTGACGAAGCAAAGCGTTAAATTATGCCACTCAACACGCAATGCCTTCAGAATTCGGCGGAAACTAATTAAAGTTAGCCTAACCCAGCCCATCTGTGCCACGCTCATTATATCTCAACAAGTAGGATAATGTGTGAAGCTAAATAAAAAAATAAATAAACTGAGTAATATATTTTAGCAAGTGGACTGTTACACTCCAGTCAAAGAAGCAATGTCATATTTTGAGAAAGTCAACTTGATTGCCTTAACTAAAATAATAGTCAACTATACGGATGACTTTAGTAAATCTTTTCTGTCTAATAATCCTGACTATGGAGTGAGAGTTATCAAAACTAGTTATTTATATCCCAAAACATCAGTTTCGTTTATAAATAAAGGGGTAAGATAGTTTAAATTTTTATATTATTTTTCACAAGGCAAGGTAGTCAGTGAAACATGGGCACCGGGTGTGCCCATTAAGTCACTTTCGCTCCCCATATTCATTGAACTCCGGAGGCATTGCGTGTTGAGGGAACAGATTATGGACAATGCGTGTAGAGTTATTCATAAAAATATATAGCTTAATATCAGTAGAGATTGAACTCATAACTGTCGAGTTTGTGTAAATTACGCCATTTTTTTTCATGGTATTAATAAATATTCTTTGTCCAATTAGACCAATACAAGCACTGTTGAACTGACAAGCATTGTTCAGGCTGAAGTACAGGCTCGGTAGACAAAACGGTAGGCACTGAGAACCTAGGGTTAAGTCACTCCGGCCTCCATTTTTCACCGAATTTGTGACCCTGCTTATTGATTGGAATATAAAATACTGTAAATAATATTTTAGGTTGATAGTATTTCTTATAAACGAATCACCAATATATTGGAACCATCAGATATAAACAATCAAAGTTCAATAATATTACTGAGCGTAGCATATTTTAAGGTAAGAGTATATTATTTTAGAAACCACTTACACTTTAACAATATTCAGGCAAATAGCAGTGTAGGCAAAGGAATCTTAATGTTAAAATAATTTAATTTTTGAGACATTCCATCAGCTTGAACCATTTGATCGCATACAACGCAGAGCCATTCGAATCATTGGGGACCCAATAATCTGTGAAAGGCTTGATAATTTGGCTTTGCGTAGAGACGTTTCCTCGCTGTGCGTTCTCTATCGCGTTTATCATGGGGAGTGTTCTGAGGAACTGTTTGACCTGTTACCTGCCGCCGACTTCTAACCGCACAGTACAACATAAGCTAAAATATCATCCACACCATCTGGATATGTGGCAATCCACTACTGTGCGGTTTCGTAGGAACTTCCTTCCACGCACCACGGAACTGTGGAATGACCTACCCGCGGCAGTGTTTCCAGGTCGATATGACATGGGTACCTTCAAAAAGCGCGTCTATCTCCACCTTAAAGGCCGGCAACGCACCTGTAGCTCCTCTGGTGTTACACGGGGTCGTGGGCGGCGGTAATCACTTACCATCAGGTGACCCGAACCCTCGTTTGCCTTGTCCTTTTCCATAAAAAAAAAAAAAACATTCCATGTTGAATAGTGGGACTCAACACCGCACTTTGTCGTTACCAGAGTGAAAATATGTCATCAGATTATAAAGAATTCACTCACCACCGTTGCGATTACAGTCAGACTGTGCTACAAGAAAAAGTGTTTTTATAATTTTTAGGTAACATGGGAACTTCCCTTTGACATATCATTAACAAGAGCTGCCAAGTTCTACCATCACGACGGTAGGACATCTATCGTACCTATGATGTCGAAAGCAGAGTCTCATTACTATTTTGCTGATGAAGTTAACAATATACAGGTAAAGTTTTAATTAATTGATATTATTTATATAAAAGTCTTCAGTTACTGAGTCAGAGAGAGTCAGAGTCAGTCAGTTGTGTGTGCGTTTTCTGTCAGTAGCTACTAACAGAAAACGTACACACAAAAGTAGTGATTTTAAAAAGTTGACATTCGGCATATAGGTTACAGGCAATAGGGGAGCACTAAAATTTCTTTATTAACTACAAGAATGGGAAAAAATTAGGATTTACAATTATTTTTTTCGATAAAGTTGCGGGAAATGGATTGGTGTAAATATTTAGCATTGCTTGCAGATCATATTAAAAATTAAAATCTAAATTTAAATTTAGGACAATTAAGTAGACAATACTTTATTTTTACTCATATTCTTTTATATATATGAGTAAATTACGAGCCCTACCTGGCCCTGGGATCTTGGATTAATTAAATCGCAAGATCCCAGGGTCGCCAGATCTATGTTTATACGTTACCTACCTAGGCTAAGCTCAAATTTTGAGGACTATTAGTCTAATATGTAGTTACGACAGAATGCGTACTCACTAACTTGAAAGTGGAGCCCTCTTAGAGGTAGCGCCAAATATGGATACAGTTCTGTCTGAGAGGACGATTGAGCTATTGGATTGGTCTGGGCTTATAAAGGGTCTTGAAATAGTCCGTAAATAATATATGTAAAATTAAAGCTTGCTAGTTTAACGTAGTTTGCCTCAATTTTGAACCAACAACCATTAGAACGTCTGGCAGGAGTAAAGGCCCACGTAAAGGGTCTGGTAATAATAAATATATATTTTCTACATTATTCATAAAAACATATTTAAATACGAGGATTTCTACTTTAATGTAGCTAAGCGTATATCTCTGAAAGGGCTCCACTTTGAAGTTAGTAGTCTTAACTTTATTTTTAATTAATAATCCTCAAAATTTCGGCTTTGCTAAAATGACGTCCCCAGGTGGGGGTCCTGGGATCTCAGTCTAAATGACTGAGGTGTATGAATATATAGATATAAGACTATTAGTAGTTTAAATTGTGTATACAAAATTGTGCACATTTTATATAGAATTTAAGTTTATGCTTTATCCTGTATCCAGTAGAGCAGACTTTCCGTCGTCATTCTTCCTCCAGTATCTTTGATATTGAGTTTTTGACTTTCGTTTTTGTCTCTTTTGCCGTATATATAATAAGTATTAAATGTTTGTATCATGCTATTTAAAATATTTATTATTTTAATATACCAAATTATTATTATTTTTATTCGATTTCCAACACTATAATAGTCCACGTTTAAAAAATATCAACAAACATGACCAATAGGTTAAATAATATTCTATATTACAAGCATTTATAGGTAGTGAATACAAAATTGGCAAGTTTCGGTCTAACCATGACGCTAGTAGTGCCTCGCAGTTCAAGAGGATTGGGTGCGCTACTGCGAAAGCTTTCAGACGATCCAGATTTCTTAAAGGGGATTTATAAAAGAATGCGGGTTGATAATGTTCGCGTGGTGTTGCCAAGATTTAGAATCAAAAGTGCTGTGGACTGGGGGAATGTATTGAATAAGGTAGTAGGTTTATTCTCGATTAAAATATTTTCATATACATATTATTTTATATTAGAAAACAGTATCTGTAATTAGATTTCCATTCGAACGATTTTTTTCTTTTCTGGTGAAAGAACGGTGTTGAGTTCCGCCACTCAACACGCAATGTATTGAATGTAGTTGAGAATCAGAATGTCTTAATATTAAATTCTCACTGCTTTCTCAATGATAACTAGAAAAAGAAAGATCTGCGTCATATTTAATACAAAAAACATAAAAAATGATAACATGAACTTTCATGAATGAATTTCAGATTGGGATCATGCAAATATTCAATAAAACTAATTCGGGACTAGACGATATTTTAAATAATAATAGTAACATTAAACACGTGTATTTAAGTAAATGTAAACAAAAAACCTTTATAGACGTTGACGAAATGGGTGTTTATAGGCGTCCTATAGCAGGTATATTTTGCACACTATTTACCTAGTATGACTGTAAATTGGCCCGATATCCATTCGAGGAAATATATAATTATTCTTGATTTGGCAACAAGACAAAGCGCGGCGTTTAGCGTTGAGTTTCACCACTAAACACGCAATATTTCGAAAATTGGGCGGAATGTGGAAAACGGAGTGTCTTGGTCAACACTAGGTCCTCTCTGCCTACCTACGTTATTGTTGAGTTATAAAGAAAAAAATAATTTGATAAAATAAATTATGAAAAATTGGAAATACGCGTTTATATTATCTATTTTCAGAATCACGTGAAGACTTCGACCTAAGGTACCCAAAAGCAGAAATAGTTGCAAATCGCCCATTCTATTTCACAATCAACGTGCATACTAACCCTGACCCTGCTCAGTACTGGGAGATGTATGAGCTATTTAGCGGCGTATATTATGGTCCTGATACTTAAAAAATTACATTTGAACTGACAAGTGTTATTAAATATATATTACATAGAATTATTTATTATATTTCTGTCTATATGTGTCGAGATTTCATTTACTCATCTGAAATTAAAATGAATTTACGCTATATATAGCTTACAGCAGAGCATGTGAAAAATAATGTGAAGACACACCGTACTCTACTTTAACGCAGACGTTAGACGTAACTCTTTTTTCGTACAATTTTGGAGACAGTGCATATTGATTGACGAAATTCAACACCACACTTCCAGTTTCATCTTATCTTACAATAGAGCGAATAAAAATAAGGCAATCTATTCGTCAAACCATATCCACAACCACCGTCTGTACAAAAGCTGCGCCACGACGGTTTTAGTTCATAATAAAAGAAAAAGTCTTTTATATTTCTATAACAGAATCCTTTTACATATAATGTAATCAGCTAATCAACATGCAAGTTCAAAAAGTAATTACACGCTCAAATAACTTTAAAAAAACTGTAACAAAAGTACAATAATGGCTAACTAGTGGACACGTGCCGGCGCGTGCTGCATTGACAACAACTAACTATAAGTAGAGACCAAATTACAGACCTTCTACCAATTACTACGAATTATTTGAACAAAATGAAAAGGTTATTGAAATGCATAATGGTCATGCAAATGAAGTTACTTACGAAGCTTACACATATAGATTTTTTTCAAAACGACTTTAAGCTTTAAGCTCTTGTGATACAAGCTATTATCCTGTGGAGCGGTCTGTGCTATAGTAAGTAGAGTGTAAAAGCTCTTCGCCAGTTAAAACTGCCTTCAATTGGTTATACTTGCACCCTTTATACGATGATCTCATTTTAATTTCCATTAAACTCAGGTAAATTTTTAACGTTCATTTGGCATTTATTAATACAGTTTAATATGTAGAGCTTCTCGCATCTCTTTACTCTATATAATGTAGGCCCAATTGGTGTTGGTTTTCGCAGAATTACTCGGAAATTGGGATTAATATATATTTGAAAGATAATTTTAAAATTTGTTTGGTGCCTCGTAGCCCGTTTTAGTCGGTTACAAGTTCGGTTTCTAATTGGGAGAATTAATTTTCGCTATCTCGCATTGGTAACTAGGCAGAAAGTGGGGAAACGGAGTGTCTTGAGGCTTGGTTCTCTCTGCCTACCCAGCTTATTTAAAATATCACAAATAAAATCTTGCGTAATAATAATATATGACTCCTCACTATCACTTTTTACACAAAGACTAACATAATACTATATTTTCTAAATGCAAAGTACGTCACTAGCTCAAACATAATCCTCACAATCTGGATATGTAGCACTTCTGTACTGTACGGATTCGTAGGAACTTGCTTCCACTCGCCTCGCAGCTGTGGAATGGCCTACAAGAGACAATATTCCTTCAAGAAGCGAGTCTATTTCCACTTTAAAGGCCGACAACGCACCTGTAGTTCGTCTGGTGTTGCACAGGGGATGTGGGCGGCGGTGCCTTGTTTTTTTTTTGTTTTCCATAAAAAATACTTTAAAACGGAAAAAAACTGGAAAACGAAGAAAAAGAGTTTGTTGTTACTACACTAGCACTCTTCATCCTTTGCCTAAAAGTAATCAACAAATTACTTTTACATCGATAATAAACAGTAGATAAATCCATTGATCCGTTCGATACCGCCGTCTGTTTGTACGCGAATAATTGACTCCCAGGGGCATTCACCTGTCGGATGAAGGAAGGAAGATTTTCCAAAGACCTACCCTCTATTAATTTGAAATATAACTAAATGGGGTTTAGTATAAAAAAGGGCTAATTCATTGTTTTGCAACTGTGACCTAATGGTGGGTGAAGGTAAGGGAAGGTAATAATTTGATTTATATTATTACTAAAGTATTATTTAGTAAATCAAATTTAAATTATAAGCAAAGAAATAGTATAAAAAAGGTTATTTCCATTTTGTTTCATTTTTTTTTTCATTTTTGTTGTATTGTTAAACATCCACATAAAATTTTGAAACATAAAATTTTAAAATTTTTTATAAAACCAATGTAACGTGCTCTTTGGTGTATTTTAGTAAATGTAGTAGTTAGTAGTTTTAGTAGAAAGTAGTTAGTACAGTAAAATATTTTCATTAATAGTTGAAAATGGCATCTTAATATCGATTTCATAGTTGAGAAGAGTTTATAAATACGAGCCTTCACTTGAGACTGAAATTGAAGAAAAATAGTATCTTGACACCAGGCTTTGCACTAGGCAAGCAGGCCTGATTACCTTGATATATGCAGGATGAAAAGTTTGATCGATTGAAAATAGAACAATTTATCACTTTATGCCCTTAATATTCATAATTTTTAAAATCCGCACCTAGTAAAAAAGAAGAGTACTTTTTAAAAATACATATATTTTTTAACTGTCACGTTAAATTATTCATACATTTTCTCCAGTTATAATAAACTCTCACTCTAACAACGGCGTTTATCCAGCCCCCTAAGAAATTATACCATTATTTTGTATGCATGGCAATTTAGATTTTACGTAGTATATTCAAATGACCGGTGTAACAATCACACGCTATCAAGGGGTAGTGAATATGCAGATTAATCTGTTACATTATACGGTTTTAATATTTACTAGTGGTCGTCGTGGCGCAAGGGTGCGACTGCAAACGCGACGGTTTTCGATTTGATTCCCACTTAGATGTTATATTATATATAAATATATAATTTTTGTACTTGTACCTATTTTCAATAAAGTATATGTTTATCTCTCGAGGCTGAGCTACAGTAACCATTTTAATATATTTAAAATTGTAGCATTTCTAGATTGAAATTATACTTTACTGTGCATCATTAATAAATAACGTTAGATATCACTGATTCAAAATGGCCTGGCCTTACGAGCCGCGCGGTATGACCGACCCGAACGGGCAGACGACGTTGAGAGTTTTGTAAATTTTCATTCATTTTCGATGTACTGATAATTTTTTTGTATTTTAAAACATTTTTAAAGTGTTATTCCACACTTAGGAAAGAAAAATACTTATTTAGAAAACGTATAAAAATTTGAACGTAGCGGGACTCGAACCCGCGCCTCCTGGAAACCGACCAGGTCGGTAAATAAATAATTTTTATATAGTTAATTTTGTTTTTATTATTAATTCATATTTTTCCTTGGTTCTCTTCGGTTATTCGAATAGTAGGTTAGTTAGATTTATTTTTAATTTCTTTGCTGGTATTATATTTCATGTTAAGTTTAATTTTATATACTTTTAAATATTTATTTTACGTTGATAATACAGCTGGTTTTGTTTAATTTTTTTTTATTAATATTTCCCTTTGGCTACGTTTACTTATTACATTAATTAATTAGGGGAATTATTTTAATATTAAGAATTTCCTTTAGTTACTTTTACTTATTTTGTTAGTTCTTTTTAATTACTTAGGTATTTTTTCTATTAGAATTTTATTTCCCTTAGTTAAGTCTACTTATTAACTTCGGGTCATTAGGCTATTTATTAGGCTTATATTTTCTTAAATAATTTCATGAATAAAAAATATTTGTATAGTTATAGATACAGATAAAAAGACAATATAAAAACAAAACATCTCTTATTTCAAACAAAGTAAACAACAAAATGAAAAAGCTAAAACTCCCCTAAACTACGAGGTACATTCGTCCCATCAACCGCATTTACATCAAGCAGTTAGGTTTGGAGAAAAATCGCGCCTCGCACTCCGTCTGACGTGCCATTTGTGAGTACACTGAAATATTGCATCTGGTGATGGTATTTACTAACTTGCCCCACGCTCGTGGTTTGACCAACAGGTTTAGGTATACTTTAATAGTAAGAGAAGTTTAGGTTTTTTAACAGTGTTTCCGAGGCCAGTCGTGACGCAGGGGTACAAGCGTGAGGCTATAGACATGACAGGTTGTGAGTTTGATTTCCACTCGAGGAAATGAAATATATTCCTTTCTTCGCTCTGGTAATGAGGCAAAATGCGGCGTTTAGTTCCGCCAGTCAACATGGAATGCTGTTCCCATTAACACAAGTCTGTTCCACACTTTCTGCCAAATTCCAGAATGTTGATCCCCCCAATCCTCACTTTCTAGTGGAGAAGCCATTACGGGGTTCCTCCAGTGGGAATCGAACTCACAACCTGCCGCGCTTACAATCGCACGCTCATGCTCCTGCTCCACCATTAAACTCACAGCCAACGTGCATATATGTACTATGATAAATGTATCAGCATATATTTTGACCTATAATAAACAAAAATTCCATAATATAGGTATGGGTCCACATAAATGACGTAGTTAGGTCCACAGAAAAATCGTGCCCACCGCCCCATCCGACGTGCAATTTGTTAATTCGTTGAAATATCGCTGTAGCGACAGCTATTCATTATAAGGCTCGTTGGCACACGTGCGCCGTCGCCCGTACGGTCAGCAATCAACGATTTGTTGCTGTGCATTATTAGTTTGAATTATTAGTTATTTTGTCTTAATAAAATTATGTTTTTTTGTGTTTTGTGTAACTTGATGTGGGAGTATTTAGTGTATTTTTTATTTTTATTTATGGAAGTCAAGGTGGATGCTATAATTTCACGATTGCTTTTACTGGAGGGAGGGTCAAGTAAAAAATGTGAAGTCATGTACATATATGCAGTTTGGTTGCAGGCTGCTGGTTGTGAGTTCGATTCCCGCTCGAGGAATGCTACTCAACACGCAAATCCTCCAGAACTCGGCGGAAAGTGGGAAACGGAGTGCTTTAACACTAGGTTCCCTCGACCCTTCCTTTACACGCTTAGTTTTTATCAGCTTCATTATTTTCGTTTGGTGCTTTTGCAGCTTATACTCTTTCTTTTTTATCTTTCTCATACTTTTATTCTTACCTGAGGCTTTATAATCCTGCCATGCCTTTTTACAGCATTTTGCCCTTCATCAACCCACCATTATATTATATATATATATTTTTATATATATTAACAAAATTATATAAAAATGTAACTTAATTTAAAAATTATATAAAAATTGTAGATATTAAGTCAATAGATAATAAGTGAAATGTTTACAAAAAGGCAATCTAAAAATACCTGGACTTTCTTAGGAATTAAATATCCAGATAATTATCTCTAGTTATAAGCCTAGTTTAAGTGGCAGATTAATATACTGTTGATTTGCTGATAATAATGAAAAAATTAAAAAAAAGTACGGACCACGTGTCTGTAGTGTTTAATTAAAATTATATATAAAAAAAACCCACGTTTCGCTGGCATATAACAGTATCAGTACTGCATTGTGTACGGCCAAACGCGCAGCTGTGCTGACGTTTCGCCGTCTCATCAATGCAGCTAAGGCTCTGTTAACCCTGTCACCGGCAGTAATACGCCTTTCCACATCCATCTCGTACCTTCCGTCTCTGCTGAACATACTTCCCAAGCATACCACTTCATTCACTTGTTCTAATATCATGCCATTTACGTACCCAAACCAGCTGAGCACGTTCTTCTTCATTCTCACCGTGACATCCTCGCTAGTACGCAATGAAAAGGTACACAGAATAGTAGTATTCTGTGTACCTTTTCATTGCGGATTCGATCAGCTAAGCTAACTCCGCATATCCTACGAAGAGATCGCATCTCCACGGCACTCATGTTTCTTTTATTCTTCTTCTGTAATACCCACGTTTCACTGGCGTATAGCAGTGTCGGCACCAAAACTGCAATGTGTACGGCCAAACGCGCAGCAGTGCTGACGTTTCGCCGTTTCATCAATGCAGCTAAGACTCCGTTAACACTGTTACCATCCATCCATCTCGTATCTTCCGTCTCTACTGAACATGCCCCCCAAGTACCACCACTTCATTTACTTGTTCTAATATCTTACCATTTACTCTGATCTTGCATTCCGTCCATTCTTTCTTCATTTCGTTCAAAAACTTTTGTCTTATTCGTATTCAGGCTTTGACCATTATTTTCACACTCTTCTTTCAGAGTGGTGACCAATGCCCGTAAATAGCATTCTGATAATGCAATAAGTACTGCATCGTCTGCGTACAGCAGGCAATTCACATTCAAGTCACCCACTTTCCCTCCCATATCACTATGTTTCACTCCTTGGAGACAGCTATCCAAATACAAATTGAACAACCAAGCTGACATGGCGCAACCTTGTTTAACACCCGATCGGATGTGAAACTAGGGCGACATGTCAGCACCTATTCGCACGCAGGCTGAGTGATCTCTGAAAAGAGACTTTACAGCCTGCAGCAAGGGCCCGCTCAAAAAAGTTAAAGACAGTTGATCCGATTCCGTCAAAAAATTGACGGAATCGGATTAACTCAGTTCGACTGCGTTCGCCGTAAATAATGAGGAAAATTTATATTACTTTCTTAACAATCTATCTTATGGAATACTACTATGAGTTAGTAATGAGTACGGCTGTGTAGCGTAGTAACACACACAACTACTTTTTTATACTTGCAATGATCTAAATATACCAAGCTAACAAGTGTGTAAATTACCTCTACTTTTTGTCATAAATTTAACAAAATATTATATGTACTGTAATAAATTAATGTACGAATATAAAAAATATTAGAGTGTAGCGAATAATGGTATTAATAACAGTTCAAATTATTTTTTCCACGATGTGATTAGACAATACGATTTTAAGTGATGTTACTAGAGTATCTAAATTGCCTAAAGTCTCTACTTTTAGTTATTTGAATTTGAAACTCAAAATTCGGGTAATCAAATATGATACAATAAAAAGAACATTATATGTATGCCTATATTTGCATTGTAAATAAATTAATCAAAATATTCGTAACATTTTAAATAACTTTCGGCTGATCTATAGCCAGCAGAAATGTCTTGGACAACAGTTCCATTTCAAGCATCAGCACCTCCAGGTCCTGATGATGAACCAGGTTTTGATCTTGATACTGTACTATTGGTAACTACAGGACCTGCTCTAGCACCCACATCTCTTCCGATGGTTCCAGAACCTGCTCCCGTACCAGCTCCTCTTTCATTACCGCCAGATCCTGCTGCTGCGCCAACAACTCCTCCACTACCGTCACCTCCTCCTCCATTTGCACAAGTTCCTGCTTTTGCACCAGCTTCTCCTCCTCCTCCATTACCGACAGATCCTGCTCCTGTGCTAACTTTCCCGCCATTATCGCCAGATTCTGCACATGCGCCAGCACTTCCTGCAGTACTGCCAGATACTGCTCCTGGGCTAGATCTATTACCGCCTGCTCCTGCATCAGCTCCTGCTCCATTGTCGCCAAATTCAGCTCCTGCAGGCGCTCCTTTATTACTTCCAGAGCCTACTCTTGCCCTATTACCGCCGGATCCCGCTCCTGCACCAGCTTCTCCTCCATCACCTACGTTATTTTCAATACAATTACCAATACATCGTATTACATCCTATTTTAAAAAAAAAACAATTTTTAAAATTGTTATATACTAGTATAGTATAGTATATAACAAATTTAAATGAGGCCATTCGTGGCGCAGGGGCACAAAGTGTGACTGTAAAATCGACTGGTTGTGGCTTACATTTATATTTTCATTTCTTCGCTCTGGTGTCGAGGCAAAGCGCGACGTTAAGTTCCGCCACTCAACACGCAGTGCCTCCAGAACTCGGCGGAAAGTGGGGAACGGTGAGTCTTAACACTAGATTGCGTCTGCCTACCCTGCTGTGTGCGGGATACAGCCTGAAGCTGATCTTTTTTTTTAACAAATTTAAAATCACATAATATTTAGGCCGAACACAATTTTGGATTTGTGCAAGGTCACAATAACAACACCTGAAAATTTTGAATATCCATCAAAAATAAAATGAAAATAGCCGTGATCCTTGAGTTCATATATGCATAATCCTGCTAATAGAAAATGGAAGAATAATTTGCATTCCGATTTTTTGGTTACCAAAATTTTTAATTTAATGTAATTATAGCGGGCAGCTCAAAGTTTAATAAAGACGACAAATCTTAAAAAAAATACAACGGATGAGAAATGCACTAGTAGTAATAAATATCTAAATAAATTTGTGACGTAATTGTGCGAGTTTTGTGGTCTAGATCTGTTTTCATTTAATTAATCATAACGCGACGTTGAGTTCAGCTTTTTAACCCGCCATGTCACAAATTTGAGCAAAATTTGGGCGGCTTCCAAATTACTTTATATTTTTATTACGGAATTTCATTATGAAAACCTTTGTGATTAACACATTATTAACTTTACACAATACTAACTTATTAAAATGAAAACATTACTAAAAAGTTACTGATATTTTTTGTAAATTAATTATTTATTGATGATAATTAATTTTAACAATGTACATGTATAAATAAATAGCCTCTCACCTAGTATGGGCAGCAAATATGAAAAAATATATAGATACATTATTAATTTAAAAAAACAGCACATGAAGGAATTTTTAAAAAAAAAAATTTTTTTGAAAAAACATCACCTGTTGAGTTTCTTGCCGGCAGAACTGCCTTCCGAGCAGGTACCTTGAACTCTACTTGAATAAAGACTATTACCATACCTAATTTGAATTAGAATTACTAGTTTAGTGGCAGAACTATTTTTTTTTCGAAAAAAAAAAACATTTCTTCGAGTGTGAATCAAATGCAAAACTTTTTTCACGCTTGTGCTCCTGCGTCACGACGACCGATTTTTTCCCGACTGCTAAGGGAGGGTTATGTTTTTCGCGCGTATCTTGTATGTATCTAATATTCTTTATTACCTCATATCTCCAGAACCGCTGAACGGATTTACTCAATTGAGGTATCGTTAGATTTGTATTAGCAGCCAAAGTGTTGTTAGATAGGTGACGTTAAAAAAAAAGAATCACGGCGGCTGTGGGACGCCATTGGACTTAGTGAAAAAAAAAATCGCTTCGAATACCAGAATATAGGTATCAAATTCAAGAACTCAATACGAGGATTTCAAAAAGGTATATCATGATTATCATTACCATAATAAATTCTAACAAAAAAGTGAAAAATAAAAAAATATTTGTAAAAACAAAAACCCCGACTGCATAAAATTAAAAAGAAAATAAACAAGCCCAATAGTTTATTAGGATTAACAGTCGGGACCTATAAGTGATAAGTGATTCTTTAATCAATAAAATCTTTACCAGGCACCCCGTATAATTGAAAGAGGTCCCGACTGTTAATCCTAATAAACTATTGGGCTTGTTTATTTTCTTTTTAGTTTTATGCAGTCGGGGTTTTTGTTTTTACAAATACTTTTTAACTATAGTTTTCTGACTTTGACAAAAAATGGTCTCAGAAACCTTTTTAATAGAATATTTTTAAAGAATTTCAGTTTTTAATGGATTTAAATTACATTTAATATATTTTTAAGGAGCCTTACTTGGCTTAGCCTGAACTGCCACCAGACACTGAAAAACAAAACAAAAATTTATATTACGTTTTTTGTTAAATAATAAATTGGTTGTAGAGAAGTACTAAGAGAAGGATTTCCCAAAATTCATAGGAACCAGGACAAAACGAAAACTTGTCTCAATTGTTTCTAAAAACTCTAAAAAGTAAACATCAGCATCTATTTATAATCCAGGCATGAGTGCTATCCATTAGTAAGGAATTGGGTCCCCTATTAATCGAAATGAAACTGAAAAGGTTACCATGTGCAGTCATTATTGGTAAAATAATAAGATGCGAAATATGGAATTCTTATATCCTTTTATCAACTAAAAAATATTTTTGAAAAGTGAATTAATGGAGAACTCTCTCGGTTAAGCCACCTTTCAAATAAAAAAAAACTAGATCAAAATCGGTTCAACTGTTTAGAAGCTACAATGCGAAAGATGATGATGATGATGATGGTCACAGATATGTCAAATTTATATAGAACTCTCTTCTTCTCTCTGCTTACCCTTTTATATCCATGATAAAATATATATTGCGCCCGTCGTGGCGCAGTAGCACAAAGTGGTAATGATTACGGTTGTGGGTTCGATTCTCATTTTCACTTGGTGAATAAAATATTTATATATTTTTTAATGGGAACGGAGTGTCGTAGGTTTTGATTCCCAGGTTTCCTCTGCCTACTCTACTATATACAAAATACAGCGCGAAGCTGTATTTTGTAAAAAATACTCTGGTTCTCTAATAATATAAGCACAAACAAATTTGAAAAAAAAAGAAATCTTACCAATACTAAAAATAATGCAACAGTCGCTTTCATCTTGAAAATTATATTGAGGTTTTTACAAAACACATTCCTTATTTATACTTGAACAGAACACCACCAAATGTAAAAATACCAAACCCCAAATGTAAAAACAATTGTACACTGTGTAAACACAAATGCACTTATGTTTATATATTGCTGATTTATATACTAGTGTTTTTATTCAACTTCCTTCCTTATTTAATTACCACTGGTTCTGATGTATCTAACTGACTGCGTAACGCAAAGGAGAGTAATAAAGTCAAAGTCAAATCCAGTAATTCCTACGTCAACCTATTTGTCTTAACCTTGCAAATGTATTTAAATACCCCCCCAGGAACTCCTCCAGGATAATTGGAGTTGGAGAAACTGAAGGAATAGACAACTACAAGAGCGTGATCCGACCAGTTCTTATAGTATACGGCAGCGAATGCTGGCTAGCACGATCTCATCACGTTCTTTTTTTAAATATATTTTAACTAAACACTACATATACGTGGTTCGTACTTTTTTAAATTTTTCATAATTATCAGCTTTAGTTTTACATTAATCTGCTTCTTAAACTGAACTTATAACTAGAGATAATTATCTAGATATTTAATTCCTAAGAAAGAAAGTTTATAATACCTTTTTGTACACATTTAACATTCTATTACTATTCTCGTCACCTTGAGGTTCACGTCACGTCACAGAAACGAAGATGCAGAGGAGAATATACGACGTATCGCAGTCTGCATGCGTACGTAACACAGTCATTCGAGGTAGTCTTGGAGTTTGTGACGTAGCGGATAATTTAAGCGTCATGCGCCGGTCTTAAAAGTATATCAGCAGAATATACTATGTTATTGTTGCTATGTCTGTCCCTGGAGGTATAATTCGTGTGTATAATCGTGATATTGTTATCGCTATGTTTGTCTCTGGAGTTAAACCCACGGACGCCCTCAGATTAGCTAAATGTTGTGATGCAGCACATGATAGGTCATCATGCTTTTTACGTGACCTTCCTCCAGTATCTTTGATTTGACTATATTTTCAAAGGTCAACCGAGGTCTCCCTCTACCTCTCTTACCGCTCACTTTTCCTTCATAAATCTTGCCATTCTTTCATAACTCATTCGTTCAACGTGCCCAAGCCAGCTGTGCACGTTCTTCTTCTTTTTTGCTGTTTCATTAATAGAGCTAAGGCACCATTAATCATGTTACCGGCAGCAATACGCCTTTCCACATTCATTTCGTATCTTCCATCTCTACTGAACATACTTTTTAGAAGTATGTATATACCACTTCATTCACTTGTTCTAATTTGTTACCATTTAGACTGATCTTGCATTGCGTCTTTTTTTCATTTCTTTCAAATATCAGAACCTTTGCCTTATTCTCATTCAGGTTTAGACCATTGCTTTCATGGGAGAACGAAGCTACAAATCAACTCATCATTACATCCAATATTAACCAAAAAAATATATTTCTCACGGCATTTACATATTTATAAATAGATAACAGAAACCAAATTATAATTGTTATAACACCAACCAATTTATGAGTTTACTTCAACTGTTTATATTATTTCAATATTTAAGTATACTTATATTGCTTATTTTTTAAACCTATTGATTGGTTAACACGTTAATTTCGGAAACTACTGATTCGAATTGAAAAAAATATGGCTATATTAAATCACATTAGTATCATGTGTCATACACGAGTAGTATAGAACTTTACATGCAAATAAAAATCAGCTTCACTCTGTATCCCGCACACAGCAGGATAGGCAGAGGGAACTTAGTGTTAAGACACTACGTTCCCCACCTTCTGCCGAATGCTGGAGGCATTGCGTGTTAAGTGGTAAAACTTAACGTTGCGCTTTGCCTCGAGACCAGAGCGAATAAATGGAAATATATATTTTTTTCAGCTTCACGCTGTATTCCGCACGCAACAGGTAGGCAGAGGGAACCTAGTGTTAAAACACTCTATTCCCCACTTTAAATAAATATTAATAAATTTAAGTAAATATTTCATTTCATCGAGTGGGGATCGAACCTACAACCAGCCGGTTTTACAATCACACTTTGTGCGCCTTAACGAAATCATTACATGCAAATACTATTATCAAATACATACTAAAGCAACTGATCAATTTTACACTCCTTAATAAAATACAAACATATAAAACATATATTCTTTCTTAATAATAATATTTTTAACCTTGATATCATATTGTCTTATACTCGGTCAATAAGTATTACAAAGTCTTTTATTTAATAACTAGCGGCCCGCTCGGGGCTTCGCCCGCTCAAGCTACATGATTATTGATCTAATAAACAGAAATGACTTATAATAATATGATTTTTATTACTTTAATCTGTAATATTTTAATATGATGTATATATGATGATGTATATGTTTTTTAATACATTATCGTAATTTCTATAAGGACATTTGATTGTTTTGAATTAATAAATACGACCAATGTTGATATTTGATATTTAAAAACTATTTTTTATATTACTATAACTATTTTTTATACGTATATATTTTTGTAAAATTACGTTCTTTTTACCTATGTAATGTACGTCTCATCATAATTTTAAAACTCTGTTAAATTTGCTGATGTCAGTGAATAATTTAACTTACTCTTTCAGAAACAACCTTAAATGTTAAATTATTGATTTGAAGTATTCACAATATTCTTTGTAAAATAACTGTAATGATTGCATATTAACTCCTGTACAGTTTTTAAATTAGTTACATATATTATTGGCTAAATGTACAATTAGTAAATATGTAGTTATTACAGAGTGCACGTAGAAAGGCTGTTTTTAGGCATTTTTATATAGATTTATTTCAAATTAACGAACGAACCGAAGAATCTAAGTATTCACTTCATATTTCTTTGAAGATCAAATAGGTCTTTGTTTCTGTGTTGAATTAATTACGTCTTAAATGTAACTGTTATGATTTATGAATGTATATATGTAGCTATTACAGAGTGCACGTAGAAAGGCTGTTTTTAGCCATTTTTATATAGATTTATTTTAAATTAACGAACGAACCGAAGAATGTAATTACTTAGTAAGATGTATTTACTTAATTCTTTGAAGATCAAGTCGGTCTTTATCTATATGTTGAATTAATTACGGCTTCAACAGTTAGTTATTGTTTATGAAGGTAACCTTCACTAACAATTCAATTTTGTTTACTTTATTGTATAATAGTTCTTCAAAAATATATATTTTTATCAACCGTCATATAACCAAGACGTTACAAATGTCATTCTTTAGCCAGGAATCTTACCAGCGACATTGCTATATAACATTCGCAGGCAAACTAATGCCTGAGTTCTTTCAAATATAGATAAATGCCGATAAATGTTTTTATTTATTTATTTTTATAACTGTTTTTATAATGAACAGATTTTGATGAAACAAACTTTATATGTTAAGTTGAGTTAAAACAAAGCAATTAGTGAAACTAAACTAAACTTTAAGTAAATCGTTACTTTCAGAGAAAAATGTGACCATACAAATAGACAGACAGACAAGAAATTAAAAAAATATATTTTTGCTTTCTATTATTCTTTTAAGTGTCCCTCCACACATCCATTTCAGTCAAAATTAATAAATGTACAGACAAAATATTTTTACTGTTTTATTGTATTTATAGAGATTCTGGATACCCACATACTATTGATTCAGTATTTAATAAGTGACAAAAATAAACAACAAACGATGGTTGTGTGTTTTAAATGAAACTATTTAACCAGATTAATTGCATATATTTACGATTTATTACATTAATTTTAAAGCTTGTTTCTATAATCCTAGTGACCTAAGATTGATATTAATTTCAGATCAACACATCAGATGACAGACGGACAACAAAGTGATCCTATAAGGGTTCCATTTTTTTCTAATGAGGTACGGAACCCTAAAATATGTAGATAGATTCTAACATAATTGTGTGTTTAAACATGTATTATCAGATTAAATTGTTGAAATGTTTATAAGGCTTAATTTGAAAAAAAATAGTAGATTATAGGACTTGTCAATTAAATTGCTTGGTACTTTTATACGTCTGCTCCTCATCTCGTCTTTATTTTTAATAAGTGTATATAAATCGGTAGGTACAGTTCCTGACTGAATAAAATATAGTAAAATAGTACCGCCTTACAAAAATGGAGATGGACTTGATCCTGGAAACTACAGACTAACTCTATGCTACCATCATTAAGTAGAATATTTACAAAAATATTTTTTCACATCACGTTTTTCTTACATAGCAATAATGAGCAACATGGTTTCGCCAAAACAGGTAAAAAATAAAATGCGATTAGTGTTATATGTTTGATTGTGTAGACCATGAAACTTTGTTATTAAAACTATATCACTATGGTATGGTGTACACAGAAGAAGATGAAGACGTTAGAAGAGAAGAGAAGACTTTAGAATCGTTTCTAAGGAGGGGTGTTCCATAAGTCTGGGTTCTGGGTACCCTTTTATTTCTGCTTCATATTAACCATCTACCTTTTTTATGCAAAAAAAATATAATACTGTGAACAGTATCACAGATGATAGTTCCTTAATACTTAAGATTGTAAGAAACGAAGTAAATTATGACGAAGTGAACAGTTGTATATTTTTCGTTGGGTTGACATTAATAGTTTAATTTAATTAGCAAGTACCGAGAAAACTGAATATATTGAATTTGCACTATCTAATATTTTATTGTTATAATTACAGATGAAACTCAAAACGCGACGGAATCAACTGTTTTCTTAGGCATAATTATAGATTCCAAACTTCAGTGGAATTTCAATCTGGAATTTTTGACACACTTGCAGTTTAACACAGTTCGACTGTGTTCGCAGTGAATAATGACGAAAGTTGATACTGCCTGACTAATTTAGTTTAGCTATTTTAATATAATATACATAACAATCTATCTTATGGTATACTACTATGGGGTAGTAATGATTACGGCTGTGTAACATAGTAACACACACAACTACTTTTATGCAACGATCTAAATCTACTAAGCTAACAAGTGTGTAAATTACCTCTACCTTTTTGTCATAAATTTAACAAAATATTATAATATATAGTAATAAATTAATGCACGAATATAAAAATTGTTTGCGTGTAGCGGATAATGGTATTAATTACTGTTCAAATTGTTTTTTCCACGATGTGATTAGGCAATACGATTTTAAGTGCCGTTGGTAGTGCGTCTAAATTGCCTAAAGTCTCTACTTTTGGTTGTTTGAATTTGAAACTCAAAATTCGGGTAATCAAATATAATAGAATAAAAAGAAAATTAAATGTATGCTTTTATTTACATCGTAAATAAATTAATCTAAATATTTGTAACACTTTAAATAGCTCTAGGCTGAACTATAGCCAGCAGCACTATCTGGGACTACAGTTTTACTTCAATTATCTGGAACTGGTTTTGATCCTGAGACTGCAATATCGGGAACTACAAGATCTGCACCACCACCCACATCTCTTCCGATGGTTCCAGAACCTGCTCCCGTACCAGCTCCTCGGTCATTTCCTTCATTATTGCCAGATCCTGCTGCTGCGCCAACAACTCCTCCACTACTGTCTGCATTACTGCCAGATACTGCTCCTGTGCCAGGTTTATTATAACATATATATTTATATTTGAGGCCGGTCGTGGCGCAGCGGCACGATTTGTGACTGCAAAACCGACTGCTTGTGGGTTCGATCCCCACTCGAGGAGATGAAATATTTACTTAAATTTATATTTCCATTTCTTCGCTCTGGTGTCGAGGTTAAGCGCGGCGTTGAGTTCTGCCACTCAACACGCAATGCCTCCAGAATTCGGCAGAAAGTGGGGAACGGAGTGTCTTAACACTAGGTTCCCTCTGCCTACCCTGCTGTGTGCGGGATACAGCGTGAAGCTACATCCTGTTTTTAAAAAATAACAAATTTAAAATTACATAATATTTAGGCCGAACATAATGTTGGGTTTGTGCAAGGTCACAATAACAACAGCTGAAAATTTTGAGTATCCATCAGAAATAAAATTAAAATAGCCGTGATCCTTGTGTTCATATAAGCATAATCCTGCTAATAGAAAATGGATGAAAATTTGCATGCCGATTTTTTGGTTACCAAAATTTTCAATTTAATGTAATTATAGCGGGCAGCTCAAAGTTTAATAAAGACGAAAAATGTTAATAAAACTACAACAGATAAGAAGTGCACTAGTAGTAATAAATATCTAAACAAATTTGTGACGTAATTGTGCGAGTTTTGTGGTCTAGATCTGTTTTAATTTAATTAATCATTACGCGGCGTTGAGTTCAGCTTTTTAACCCGCCATGTTACAAATTTGGGCAAAATGTGAGCGGCTTCCAAATTAGTTTAATTTTTTATTACGTAATTTAATTATGGAAACCTTTGTGAATAACACATTATTAACTTTACACACAAATATTAACTTAAGAATGAAAACATATTAACTGTTATTTTTTTGCAAATTATTTATTTATTGATGATAATTAATTTTAAAGATATACAGTTTGCTTAAATAAAATAGCTTCTCACCTAGTATGGGCAACAGATATATAAAAATAGATAGATACATTATTCATTTAAAAAAACAGCATATGAAGGAATTATTATATTTAAGTGACATCGTGTCTAATACCGATCCTACTTTTATCTGTAGCTGTATTCAGGGTAGCCAGCTCCTCCTTCTCACCCAGAGGGAACTTGGGAACCTAGTGTCAAGATACTTTCACCAAATTCTGGAGTCATTGAACAAAGAATTTATCCAATATTGCAATGTTCGCAGATGTCCTTAATATTTAAGATTGACAGAAACAACGCACTACCTTATATTGTATTGTGTGCATGTATAAAATGAAATAAAAGATTTTTTTATTTATTTTATTTATAATGCAGGGCAGGGTAATGTCACAGATATACATTTAATATTTATTCTTCAAAAAAGAGGCGTGATCTATTTATAACCTTAAAGCTTGAGATTATCTGCGAGATGTTTTTAAATATAAAGGTACCTAATCT